>JAQIWI010000556.1:0-28255 GCA_034698825.1 Deuterosminthurus bicinctus | reverse complement strand
TGCAGCTGTGTGAACTAATGGCATTGGCCACTCATCAGTGTTCACCTTCACCTCCTAAAGATTGTACAAATATTTGTCAAAGGTTAAAAAGGCATATTCCCAATATAGACGTTGAATTAGATGACTTTGGAATGTATGCATTGCATTAATGAAAGTCAGCAGACACCTTAAGACTGCGCGTGCAAACTATGGTCTCACCAGACTGTCATGCTATTGAGCTGCGTGTAATGAACCTCTTTATTCGCTGGCACTCCAAAGAAGCTTTGCTATTGTGCATTTCACGCTTTTTAATGAAAACACATTCTAGCACGCTTTGTATTGCTGTGAGTCTGTGAGCAAAAAGTATGAGTTAGTGGAGGCTTAAATAGTCAATGTTAGAAAGCACATAGTAGACTGTCTGCGAATTGTTCATTTAGGGAACTCGAGGCAGACAAAAGTTACTAGTCGCGTGTGATCGCTCGTGGCAGACTGACCGGTTGGGGCGACTTGTTCCTATATTTGTGATCTTCATGCCGGTTTAAAGAACGACCTATGGCATGATTATTTCTGGTTTATTTGCGTTCAAGTTGCTGCCCTAAACCAGACAAGCTTGTGTGAGGATTAGTTAAGCTTGACGACGGGAATACAAAAGTAAAATGAAGAAGGATTTGGAGAATGGGACTGC
The DNA here is from genome assembly GCA_034698825.1 of Deuterosminthurus bicinctus. Taxonomy (NCBI): domain Eukaryota; kingdom Metazoa; phylum Arthropoda; class Collembola; order Symphypleona; family Bourletiellidae; genus Deuterosminthurus; species Deuterosminthurus bicinctus. The sequence goes on along the minus strand of JAQIWI010000556.1, from coordinate 27,591 downwards.
AGTGGAGATCAGGCCTGGTTAGTCTGAAGGGTTTTTTTTTAGCGAAGTGCAATGATATTAAGAATATTCAGAAATTACTCTCACTGGATTTCTCGCATGCAATTCCAATTATAAAGACTTGCCATACGTCAACAACTGTTGACATTTTCTTGAGAACTGACAACATATTTGCTATTGTTTCAATATCTTGAATATGGACCTTTTGTGCTGTAATAATGTTGCCTAATGATACTGAATTTTATTGCAGCTCCCCTATGCGGCTCCAGACGACTGCCCATTTACATCCTACTGCTGATAGGAACAACTCAATTTCTCCTGCAACGTATGAACATCAACTTTGCCCTCATCTGCATGGTCAAAAGTCCACCTAAATCTGATGAACTTTGGACAAATGGTAGCCTAGCGAACGGTGTGAATTCAACCAACGATCTGGATGAATCTCTACTTTCCATCTCTCTAAACAAAACTACATCAGAGGAAGAGGACATTTATGAGTGCAAAAGAAGAGTGCAGAAGACAGATGAGAATGGAACAGTTCATGCCGGTGTGGCATATGAGGTGAATTCTCGCTGATTCTATGAATATGATTTTTGCAAGAGCAGACAAAACCTGATCGTATTCAAGGCCACGATGAATTGGTTCAGGCTCATTATACTTTCTCGCTGTAACGATAATGCGTATGTCGTTTTAATAGGGGAAGTGATTTGACGCTTGCAATAGCATGTAGTGCCATTGTATGAAATGGGTAAAACAGTACGCACCTGTTACTCACGCAGTGCTATATACAACAAAGTTTAACTAAAGGGCTTTTCCAGTCGATTTTTGGTGCTTTTCTGGCGTTCTAGTTTGCAACCATGGGGAATGAGCACTGAGGGAGGCGAAAAAACCAAGGTTTAGTAGTCTTTCAGTTGTAATGACGTGAGTATTCTATAAGTCTGGTGTTTTCACAAGGTCACATTTGATACCTCCTCATCCAGAGTGAATGATTGCATGACAAGTCATATTCTCTTTGCACATTAGTGTCCAGAACGTTTTCTCTATTTATTACCTCTCGTGATGTTTGCTTAGGTTTGGTCCACCTGCATAATCATTAAAATGTAATAATAACAGGCTTCTGGAGTCTAGATGAAAGGAATTAAAGAGGCGTGTGTGGTGTATTTATTTACCATAAGCTGAATGCGTCAAAGTAGCAAAGACTGATAGAAAATAATCAAATGTCATTTGGAACTTAGTCATATAGCACTTAATAATAACCCCTTATACATGGCTAACTGATGATTTCTTATGTTCTCAGGGTGAGTTCGAATGGTCCAAAGAAACTCAAGGTGCTCTTCTTGGATCTTTCTACTATGGCTTCATCATGACTCAGGTAACACAGTTGCACACAATGCAATGTCAATTGTAAACATTGAAGTCTTTGCATATTAAATGACAACCGAATCTGTCGTGGTTTGCACTTCATTTTTCATATTTTTGTAGATAGCTGGAGGATGGATGAGTGATACCTTTGGGGTGAAGAAGACACTGCTAGTTACTACATTGATCTTCTCTATTCTTACAATCCTTCATCCAGTTTTTGCTCGAATAGGCCCGGAATATTTATTTGCGCTCAGACTGGTTCAAGGATTATCTCACGTAAGCTCTAACTGAGACACATGACTTTATACTTTTATATTGATGATCTTTTGCATTCTCATAGGGAGCAACTTTGCCTTGCATAAATGTACTGTCAGCCCGTTGGTGAGTACAATGACAATTAGAATTGTTGGCCGTATCAAGATGTTCACTGCTATGTTGTGGAATTTCTATGGAATCTAACATATTGCAGGTCGGGGACAACTGAGCGGGCATTCCTTATGGGAATGGCATACGGAGGGTTTTCTCTTGGATTTGTCTTCACTTATCCATTATGTGCTGCCATATGCGCTCATTTAGGATGGGAATTCATTTTCTATATCTGCGGTAATTACATTGAATGAAGGATTATTGAGGACAGCAAGGTCAAAGAATCGTCTTGTTTCCAGGTGGCTTGGGTGTACTGTGGTGTGTGGCAGTCCAGTTCGTCATGTTCGATTTTCCTGACGAGCATCCCAGCATTTCTGAACTTGAGTTGGAGTTTCTCAAAGCCAATGGCATAGGAGGGTCCAAGTCTAAAAAGGTATTAAAACCTGTTTTTACCTCTCACGCTTACACAAAAGCAATGACTGACTGACTTAAAGTAATTGAGTATCATGTTGCAGAAACTTAAAATCCCTTGGGTGAAGATACTCACATCCGTCCCAATAAACGTTGTGCATTTCAGCCATTTCTGCTTGCTTTGGATGTTTCACACGATGGCCATGTACTTGCCTACATTCATGAAAGAGGTTCTTTACCTTGATGTTAGCACGGTGAGGTCCTTTCCAAATTCAACGTTCATTTTTGGATGCATGTGAATATCAGCTGTAATGTAATTAATAATTGTAGAATGGTCTGATGTCATCTTTGCCCTATGTTGGGATGTTACTCTTGCATATGGTCATAGGAGCGTTCTTTGACTGTATGAGAGCAAGAAATCTGTGCAGCATTACGAATCTTCGGAAAACTTTTAATACAATTGGTAAGGCTGCGTGACAAGTGAAAAGTAACGAGCGGTTTCAAGTGATGATTTTGTTTACCTATAGGCACACTGCTTCCTAGTCTGAGTTTGTTCGCTGTGATATTCATGCACTGCGATTCATATCTCGGAGGGTTGATTGCCGTCTCTATTGGTCAAGCTTTCACCGAATTCGCCATGATGGGAGGCTATTTATTTAGCATATTTGAGTTAGCACCAAGCTTTGCAGGAATCTTGACAGGAATCACGAACACTTTTGGTGTCATTACTGGTTTCATGTGTCCCCTTGTGGTTACTTTCCTCACAAAGAATGGAACACGGGCTGAATGGCTGAATGTGTTTTTCCTCGCCGCTGGAATCAACATAACTGGATGCCTTGCGTACTTGTTCTTTGGGAGCAGCAAGCTACAGCCTTGGGCAGCAACGGCCGCACAGAGAAAGGATGTAGAACTTAAGGTACAAGAAGAGAAGCTACTGGACATTGTTGATGATGATGTGGTCACAAATGGGACATCGATTGGTGTGAATGGTCACCAAAATGGAGTGAAGTAGGCTAGGGCTTCACAAGTTTCTTCACAAGCCTGACCAGTATTCTGGTTTGTGTTAAGAAGGCTGGAATTTCTTATGGCTTGAACTCTCTTTTTGTGAGTACTTATTAATGCTGGTGATACGACGCTTTAAAAGTATTATTTGGAAAATGGATTTTGTACAGTACAGATGCTTATTAATTCTCCTGAAGTAACTGTGATATCTTCCTTCAAATACACACAAACTTTATGGATAGTAAAGTTCAAGACGAAATAATTTCACGGATGTGTCCCATCAAGATCACATTATTAAGTTTATTCTTACTGTAACTGTAACTAACTTGGACGCATAGATGTACTGATGTAAATAAGGGACCTCTAGATACATCGGTTAAGTCATTTCAAGGGTAACTCTTCAATCGGAACAGCGAATTGGAAGTCTGTCGGAAAGAGCTTCTCGGCATCAGGATACATAAGCTTGTACACAGTGCTGAGAGTCAATGGCGAAACTTCTGCAACTTGAGCTACTTTGTCCCTTGAAGGTTTCCCTTCCTTATCACTGCAAGCTGCCTGGAAATTTGCAAAAGACATACATTCAAATGTGTTATGAAAACTTTCAAATAAATATGAGGAATTAATACCTGTGTAACCAAGTAGATGGATGCCGCAGCAACGGCAACTGGTGACCGACCAATTACCAGATCCCAAGCCAAGGCAGCCTTAGCAACCTTAACAGCCGCTTCCTTCATCCCCTCATCCACTTCCAAGATGTTACAAAATGCAGGAATGTAATCTTCAGCAGTAACCGGTGGCAAACTGATCCCTAAAGTTTTGCAAATAATTCGAGAATGCCTTCCAACATCTAGTTTTCTGGTCAGATCCGTGTTGCAAAACTGCTTGTACAAAATGAAAGTCCCTGTCTCTCTGCAGGCCACATAAAGCGCAGCGGCAGCTAGGGCATTCTTCATCGGTTTGCGTAGTTTATCATTTTTCTGATGCATTTCCTGTTGAGTCAAAAAAATTGTCAATTTGACATCTCAACTCGCTTACACATCTTTGTAATCGTTCTCATTACCTTGAAGATGTTTAAGGCGCGATTAGAAATATTCTTGCTCACTGACAAATTTTCACTCAGCTTTTCAATGAGGCTGACACCAAAAATAATGTCATTATCGGCTCCTTTGATCCCTCCAGCTTGGGTTCCTTTAGACGAGAAGTCTTCATCATCACGAGCTGTAGTCGTTCCCAGATCACTGCATACAAGCATTGGATTGATCGGTGCGCCGACACGGGACACTCCTGCAGATCCCGACCGCGTAGAGTTTCTCCATTCTGCTTCATTAGTCACGATTCTGAAAAACACGAACAGCTTTAATCTCTTGTTATGCCCTTCCTTCAGTATAATACGTCTAAATTCTACTCATTTTTTCTTTCTACCCTTTTATCACCTCACCTGTTCAAAATCAAACCGCACATGGAACAAATCCGCTCACAGGTCCTATAATCCTCAACAACTTCCGCATCTGGATGATCTCTGCATTTATTTCCATCCTGGTAATTGACCCTGCAGTCCATTTTGAAAGCACAATATGTTTTTTTTTAATTTTACACTCTATCTCTTTCTATCTCTCTCTCACAAGCCTTGGTGAAAACAGCAACAAATCTTGAACGCCTGGCTCGACTGGCACTGGCAGATGTGAACAACGCAGCAGTAACTTCACAGGAAGAATTCAATCACCTCTCGACTCCAACGTCTGAGCCATTTTATCAGTGGAATGCCAACACCAGCAACGCCATCATTTGCATGCACTTCTGGCCTTCTGATGGCAGATAATAATTTTCACTGAAAATGTCAAGGGATACGGAAGATGGTAATCACACGTGAAGAGTCGGTTATTTATCGCCCTATTACTCATTGAAAATAAATTACCTAGCTGGCTTGATAATGTGTAATTTCGGAATTTTATCCGAGTTACCGTAATCTATGATGCATTACAACGAGTAAAGTCATTGTTACTTGATTAAGATTACTGGAAACCAGCATGAAAATTGTCCAATGACTAATAGAGATTCTCTTTAAATGGAATTTTTTCATATACATGGAAATGTTGAGGAATAGGACCCATAAAGCCAAAGGTGGAATAATGAATGCTCATAAAGGTTTTTGGTATGAAATTTCTTGACCATTATTGTAATGAATGACTTTTTTCTAAGAGTTAGTATTAACAAAAATGTCAATTTTCATTGTTTACACCATTATCATTCGTCAATTGTTTACACAATGCTTCAGCTAATTTGTAATTATATGTTGGATTTGCAAACTTTAATATTCCATGAAAAAATCCTTGGAAAAGAGTTGAATTTTAAAGCAATATTTCAGAAGAAAAAACTGTTTAAACAGTACGAGCAGCAACAAAGCTCCGGTAAGACAACATTGTTTAAAGTCTTGCGATTGCCATTGCATTGTTGCCATCTGCTGATAACAATAGGAGGTACCGATTCCCTCCAACGTTCGACCCTTCCATTGGGCCATTTGAAACAGTTGATGGATTTTCTTCCCGCTAACATGACGGCCCATGCCCATGTTTCCGTTGTGAAATTCATTCATTCTTTACTATTGACTTCCGCTTCTGTGTTGCGAAGGCAAATGGTGATTATCTAAATTTTCTTCATTTCCATACAACATTTTGGCAGGTTGGGATATTTTAATACATGCGAAAGTGAAGGTAGGAAAGTTGAATTTTCTTCAGTATTGTCGGCCCTCTCGTCCGCCAGGTTACTATTTTCCGTATTGCTGTCCGATATTTCTTGCAGAGGTGTGGATTCTACCGGCACCGAAAACACGAAAGGTAATTCATAGTTATAGATTTACTGGATTGTGAATCAGTACTGTTTTTCGAAAAGAATCCAATTCAGATGTTCTTTTATGTTGTACTGTAGACATTGCATTGAGCTGTCATTGTAATTTGTGTGATTTTTTGCAGGATAAACAGTGTGAAAGAATAGCCGAAATGTCAACTAAGGAGATTTACTATTCCACCAAGTACTGCGATGATCAGTTCGAGTATAGGTGAGTTTTATGGGATTTCTGTATCCTCCGTCATTAAGAACACTTTGGCATGTGTGTGAACTTGGTATGATTTTGTGATTTGTAGGCATGTGATGTTGCCGAAGGAATTAGCTAAGACTATTCCGCGGCACAAACTGATGTCGGAAGCCGAATGGAGAAAAATTGGTGTTCAGCAGAGTCCTGGATGGATGCATTATATGACACATGATCCAGGTAAGATATTTTTTATGGAAACTCTTAGTGGTTTGAAGGAGATATACCAAGTAGATGTATATGTTTCTTGTAGAGCCACACATACTCCTTTTCCGGCGTGCCTTGACACCAGATCCGAAAAACATTTCGAAGTGAAAAGGGAATTGTCATATTGTTGTTTCTAAAAGCTGTTTTCTTGACAGTCCGTCTATAAGCCAAAGTTTCGTCGTCGCAAATGTAGATTTTTTCTAAATTGTATAACTTTTGTAATGTTCTTGTTCCAATTTGGCCTCATAAATATAGAACATGTATATGGATTAGTGTAAATACCGTGAGTTTCCGAGTTGATGCTATAGGATTTCATACCTAGCGGTAGAATAAAGGTAATGAATATCAGTTTGTTGTAACTACAGTTTATATATAATTAGATAGAAGGCTTCATGAATTTTCGAAGATGGGCTGGAAAAAAATTGCCTTTACAGTGAATATACTTAGAAACTGTGAAACTCTTAATACCTGTAGTTTATTAGTAAAAGTTACAACTATTTAAGACAACAGGTTTTGTGAGAAAGATGGCCTAAAAAGTTTGGTAAGAGAATAACAACTGTATTTTTTCTTGTATACTGAAATGCACACTACCTCGGGCTGTCAAGATTTCCAATATGTATTCATTATGAATTAATCTGTAAACATTATACTCATGAAACAAGCTGGATATTCATTATCGCAAGCTGAATCATTTAAATTTTTGGCAGTGGAATTTTGGCCTGAATGCTACTGTCATCAAAGAAATATCAATGTGAATGCTTAAGTAAGCTGCAGCCGCTTAATATAGTTACGTCATCCACCACACTCTCAGTGAGTTTATGAAGGTGGAGGTGGACGGCTGCGATCGATTTCTACTTCTGATTGTAACCTTGGTGGGAGCTCTTTGTAAATGGCCTCAGGCACGTGATCTGCAAAAAAAACGTAAATCACAAATAGTTTGTTTTGCGTTTAATTCGCGAAAGAAATACAATAAATAGTTGTTTACCGTTACAACGATACACCAGATCAGACCAAATGATCATTTCTTGCGAGAAGCAGAACACACCCAAACGACCGCCCTTGAGAGTTGTATCGAAAATGTTTCCAGAATCAGCAACCATATTTTCACCCTCGAAGATTCGGAGACGAATCAAACCAATCTTGGGACGATGGAGCAGAAGCCACCTGTAAGCAATCTTCTCCCTCCATCCTACGTTTCTAGGATCCTTCCAAAGCAACTTAACTTGATTTTCGGTGTCACCAGTGTGCCACAAGGAGTTCCTAAGCATTTCACCCGGTCCAGTGTTAGACTGTACAAGCTTCAGCTGAATTCCAGGCTCAGCTACGGCACGGAATGGTGTCGCTTGCCAGTAGGTCTGAGTGTTTTTCTTCCACATGACAGTATAAAACTGTGAGTTGTCTTGGTAACTGAAGATGAAGCCTACATAATCGTCATCCAGTTCAGTATCCACGAAGAATGTACCCTCAAAGTCTACTCCACCGAATCTATGGAAACCTATTAAAATCAAGAATAATTTTGAATGCTTTAATGCACAAATGTACCTCATGAAACAAAGATGTGTTTAAGCACGAACTAACCAACAGCAAGACCAGGATCACTGTTCATTGTTTGCACGATTTCAGCTCCCTTATTATAAATAACCCAGTTAGGATCAATCTGAGATTCTCCTTCAGGGTCAAGCACAACAGTCTGGTAGGTTCTAAAATCGGTTGTGTAAATCTTGGAATTATTTGGACAGTTATCCAAGAAGTCGGGGACTTTATCATCATCAAAATCATCTTCACAAGCATCTCCAACTCCATCCCTGTTGGTGTCAGTTTGATCCGGATTGTAGACCAGCATACAGTTGTCCCTTTCATTTGGAATACCATCATTGTCCGCGTCAGGGTCGCAGTCATCACCAATGCCATCATTGTCAGCATCTTTCTGGTCACTGTTGGGGATTGTGGGGCAGTTGTCTACGTTGTCTTGGATACCATCTCTATATTTCACGAAGAAATAAGTCACATTTAGGGTGCAATGCAGGCTTGAAAGTAATAAATAATAAGTAATATATCGTACCTATCGCGATCAATGTTGCTGTCACAAGCATCTCCAACCAAATCCCTGTCGCTATCCTCCTGATTCGGGTTAGGAACTCGTGGACAGTTATCACATTCATCACCAAGACCATCTCTGTCGGTATCCCTTTGGGAGGGATTTGGCGTTCTGGGACAGTTGTCCAGACGATTTTTCGTACCATCATTGTCGATATCGTCATCACAAGCATCACCAATGCCGTCCTTATCAGTGTCCTCTTGATCCAAGTTAGGAACTGTAGGGCAATTGTCACAGGCATCTCCTTGCTTGTCTCCGCCATCAGGATCAGTATCTTCTTGGCCTGGATTAGCAACCAATGGGCAGTTGTCCTATTGCAACAGATAAATCTAGTCAATAAATCGCCCAAGTAATTAGCTTCAGTGGCTATAAGTACAATGTGACTTACGGGGCTATTGGGAATTCCATCATTATCAGCATCTGGATCGCAAGCGTCACCTATACCGTCACCGTCAGCGTCCTCCTGGCCTGAATTTGGTGTGTTCACACAGTTGTCCTATTTAAGGTTGATAATAAACAAGAAGAGTTATTACTGTAGCGAGTAATCCTCCTCAATGAACTCTATCGATCCAGTTGTACTTACTTTGCGACACTTTTTGTCACTACAGCCCAAGTCGTAATCAGGCCATCCATCCAGGTCTCTGTCAGGCCCACATGTTTTTCCGTCCCCAGCCCAACCGATTTTGCACTAAACACAGAAGTGCCCCAATGACACGCACTTTCCACATATGTCATTCTCGCACTAAACCGTCCCATTTTCCTACCTTGCATACGTAGTAATTGAGGCCAGTAAGTCTGACACACTCCGAGTTATCATCACAGAATGAGCCATCAGGACAGAGGCCAGGTCTACTGTGACAGCCTAGACTCTGATTTCCAGAGTAACCTTGATTGCATTCTCCGCAATAGTAAGATCCTTCTGTATTGATACACCTCGAGTTATCTGCACATCCTCCATTTCTTCCATCGTCACATTCGTTGATGTCAAAGCATCGTTGTCGATTTCTACGGGCAAACTCGAGTCCTTGACCCTGTAGACCAGGGCTTCCGGTGAAGCCTGGTGGGCACGGGTCACAACGGAATCCAGGAGCCAAATTTACGCATCTGACCCGAGGATCGCATGGTTCAGCGAGGTCACACTGGAAAATTCATAAGTACATCCTTTAAACGACCAGTTTCTGAAGTTTTTTTAATTGCCCCAATGAGGCCAACTCACTTCATCCAAGTCATGACAAAAAGTTCCATTGCCAGTGAAACCAGTCGAGCAGGATCCACAGCGGTAATACGGAGGCTCTTCTGTGTCAAGGCACTGCACACCTGCAAGTTTTATCCATAAGACAATGTCAAGGTGTGCTCATGAATAATTACATTTTGATATCTGGAAGGTTCATAAAGTCAGCACGGAACCTGAATAGCAAGGAGAAGACGTTTCACAAATCCTCCTACGCTCACAGCGCTGTCCGTCCCCAATGTAATTCGGAGGGCATGGGCCACACTGGAATCCATCAGCAGTGTCAAAACACTGAACACCTTGGAAGCATGGTCTTTCCCTGCAAGACACTCCGGGTTTGCATGACCGTCCATCACCCACATAACCTCTGGGGCATTCTCCACATCTGACGTTGTCATTGCCCAAATCAGTGCACTGAACGCCGGCGAAGCATGGTGGAGGGTTAGCTTTACATCCGCTGGGAGCTATAAGAGATACAAATGACTTTCCTGAAAACTTGGCACTTCAACATTCATCAGTAAATGGAAATAACACTTACGTTTTGGTTTACAGGCATCACAGTTCTCCAAAGCCTCTTTCAACTGCCGAGCTTCCTCTTTCTAAAAATAAAAGTCACACTCATTTACACATTCTTGTGAAGATGTGGCAAGGATGCGTTACTCATATGAAAGGCATGCTTTGACTCATACCCTTTAAAGTTAAACTTACATTAGCCTGAACTTCGACTTGAAGGGCCTTGATAGTTTGGATCAACTCTTGCAGTGTCTTGATTAGTAGCGATTCTAGAATCAAATTTTCAAGCTCCTGGTTTATAATTTAAAGACAAAAGGCTAATACTCATTGCAAATCTTAGTAAATCATTGGATGACAAAACGACTTACCTCTGTCATCCAAGTCAGGTGATAAAATCGGAATGTCGCCTGTTTACAAAGAGACCACATTTAATATTCAATCCGATTAAGTTTCTTAGCGCAGCTCCCACGTATTCCTAGTTTGCAGGTAGTATGAAATTCAGCACTAAAGTGGCCTTTGACCACCCGTTAAGAATGTTAAGTGGATTAAGTCGGTAGAATTCAAAGGCATCTCAAAGGATTTGTCATCTTCAGATTATTATGCAAAATGTGACCAGCATAGGCTGTACGGGGCAACGGTATACACATTGAAGAAAGTTTCATTTCATGCTGTTTCGCGAATATGATTCGACTAATACCAATATAACATTACAAGGAACATTGAAAATAAACTTGTTTGTTATGCTAGCAAGATGTTTAATTTGCTCACCTCACCTCTGTTAACTGGCCTTAGTGGACAAGCGATAAAATGTGGTGGCATAAGAGGAGGGCACCCCACTTTGCAGGTCAGTTGTTAAGATAAATTGGGAAAGAAAATCATCACATGGTTTTCATTGTTACTACTCCAACTGTATCAGTGAAGACAGTCGCAAATAACTCACCCTGTAAAGCTTGTTAAAATGTGGAATATTTCAAGAGAACTGAAAAAGTATTGCTGTCAGTATCCATAGCATTATCTTTGGTCATGCTTACCGCGATATAATAGCTTGATTAGTTATGTAAATGAAAGCAAGTAATAAAAACTTCAACTGAATTAGAATCAATGACCGAATTTGGTGCTCATATGGGGTGAGTTGTTTGGCGTGCAAAAAGAAGAAGCTGGACCAGTTCTACAGATAGTTATTTGTACCTCTGTACTCTCCTCTTCTGTACGTAATGATGTCATTGGTTGCAGGCTGAATGGCTTGTTCAGCTCTGGAAGGACACTGGAGGTCATCTAAGGCTTCACGAGCATCCACGGATGGCTTGACAGAAACTTTTATCTTGCGATCTCGATTCTTGAAACATGACAAAACATTTGCACATTCTTTTCCCCGTCAATGTTTATGACTCAAATGTGCTGGATAAACACACTATACATTAAAATTTAAAAAAAAACATACACCATGAATCTGCGGCGGTTTAGTCTTAGACATCATGTCTCTGAAGTTTTTGGAAAGGGTGACAAGTCCTAAAGGATTGCAGTCGAGGAAGAGAGCAAGTCGGGCAGTTCCCTGCCATGACTGTGTCACCTCGATCACGAGGCTTGAGTGGACAGAGCGTTCATTGAGAAAAGTGGCTGGAATATTGAGCACCTTCTTGGGCGAAGTATCCTCCACGGTCTCAATCAGAACTTGAAAGGAAAAAAGGTATGAAGGTGAGCCCCACGTGCGAGAGTTGTATAAGGAAAATCAACATCATTAAACTAAACATTTTATAACTACTAGTAACATGTGTCGACCGGGAAGGCGTGCTTTCTCAACTTGACTCATCAATTCTCATTCAAATGAAGACAATTTCTCTATTGTAATTGCAGTTAATTTCAATCCGACCATTTGTGCGTTTATCGGGATAGATACAAGAATCTCATGACGGCCAGGGCTGAATTAAATAGCAGCAATGTACATTACAATAATACATTGTCCCTTTCACACGGGAACCAGGAAGGAAAAAATTATTATTCATCATGATGATTCTTCCTTCATATCTCATAGCCAACCTTGCATTTACATTAAAACAGTCGTACGGCACAAGAAACATAAGGACTGACTGGCTGCGAGTATGACATACGCTTAGGATTGGGCACAGTTATGCACTTTCAACATGGAATCGAGTCTCCATGCCCATATTTAGACACTTGAGCCAGTTCTCTCCTGTGAGTTCCCAATAAATTTGACCCATGTCAACAGCCCCCGCTGAGCTACCCTCTTTATCACCTTCACATCTTCTCCCACCCTGTCTTCCATCAGCCGTCGCTCACGCTCAACTCTCAAATCTTTTCCATGAGCGCACAAGCACACGCATAATAATGTACCCTTCAACCCTCTAATCATCATGCACCTCGACAAAGTACCCCCTTCATCCTCCTCATTACTGTCCTCATCGTCCTTTTTATCAAATTAGTCTATCAAATGTGCCTCTCAATCTGAATGTCCTGCGGTGATGAAGCCATAATAATCATCATCATTACAAGGTTCGTAGGGTCATTGTGGTATTTTTAGGAGTCATATCTCGAATCGCCTTAATGTGTACCTTAGCATATGTTCACACGGACTCTTAAATGTCTCTAATGACTTACTTTGATGGTTGGGTCGGTCCAAGGAGACAGAGACTTGCTGTTTGGTGGTCGGGAAATCTACAGTCATGAGCACCTCTGGTGGACTGGTTTTACTTCGTCTTCGCGGTGATAAATTCTCCAAGACGAGTACAAAACGATCATCTTCAACTGCTTTCTGAAGACTTTTGGACAGCTCTGCACATGCAATAGATGTAAAAAATCATTTACATATCATCCGAGTACGTACATTTACCATGAACAAGGGACAGATGTCAGCCTGTCATGACTCTATCTAAGTCGTCGCTTAAGGAAGTACAGCCAAAGAATACTTCCTTAATCATGTTTAATTAGTGCAACACGTCCACTCTCAGACTGGCACTTGACAGCTAGCTTTTGACAGTGGAATTTCTGGTAGATTTCAAGACTGGAAATCTAACGAAATCGCACAGTCTGTGCGATGTGATGTTTTGTTGCTCTGCTCGGGATTCTCCTCACTGGCTAAACGTGTGACAAGGCCGTGCGGAGAAACGAAATGCTCGCTCACGTAGCCCCATCGTGGATTTTAAATGCAACTGATGTTCACGTTTTATTAATAAAAACATTCAATATATTCCGGAAACTTAATAAGATACACAACTGTTTTAATTGATAAATTAAAACATAATTATGTTAGGACACATATTTATGTTTTTAGCCTATTATTATGTTAGGACCTGAGCTTTTAAATTAGCGTTGCAGTGAATTCAAACATCATTACCTTGATCGGACGAAGGAGCGGCAGAAGCACTAGCAAATAGAAATATTAACAACGATACGGTCGCTATTAAGGTCATCTTGTCCACTAGTATTATTCACATTTAGTCAAATATACACGTAAGGGATGAGCCGTATTGTTTAAATAAGCAAGCCGAACACACAAAAGGTCGGTGTTTCGTCCGCTGAAGAACTCGGTCCAGCGGAGAAAATCACCTCATCACTAATTTACCGTTGACCTGGCACTGCCTTGCAAGGACAAGGATGTTAGACGAAGTAGCAGAGGAACTGAGATGAGTCCTTGTCACAGGTGAAGAGACTAGGAGAAGAGCCGGACGGATTCTGCAAAGGCTCTCTCTCAAAGCTCGTCTCCAAATACGCCTACATAACATGAAGATTCAAAGCTAAAGCACGGGTCTTGTGTGTGTGCACCAAAGGCAATGCAACCCACAGATGAACAGGAACCAGTCTCTCTCTCTCGCTCTCTTTCTCACTCTTATTACAGCGATATGAACAAAAGAAATGTAAGGGAGGTTCACTTTAGTAACACACGCTCCCTCAAACACACCAATCGTTGCAATAATAATGAATGAAGAGATCCATACAAGGACCAGGAATATTTTATGCACACACATTCACACATGCACAGCATGCACGCGTTGGCATACTCCTTCTCTATCTTGGCAAGCTAATCGCATTGGTCTTTTATTATGACGAAATATTTCTTATTTTTCCCAACAACCGCACCTTCAATAACATTAGCTCGAACTTCGGTATGCATGCATTTAGTAACAGCTCAAATCAAACCTTGTCAGTTCATTAGAATGGAATAGCACGATGTGAACTTGCATACATCATCATCATCCATTGGGATCATTCATTAGAAAAAGTGCAGCAGGAGAATTTACATATCTCACTTACACACTTCCTTTATTGCTGCGTGTCAACCTGAATGAAAACAGTTTCCGACGTGCGGTTGGTTGCTCTCACTCCAGTATAAAAACAAAATCATCATCCAGGCCACGTACTTGCAGTTTGTACTGTGCAAGTGCACTCTTCTAAACTGGCATGCCAGATGCATGTGTGGGGATTTAGCACTTGGGATGAAAGATGCTATGGTTAGAAAAACAGAGTGAGGGAATAACGAGGAAATCCCTACAACTTGTCTTGACAGTTTGATGCATGAACGCAAGAATCTGGAGAAGTCGGAACATGAGGAAATGTCAAAGCAAAGGGGTGAGATGTGCTCATACACAACACTCCCTTACCTTATTCCGAGTATATCTGCCCCGTATACCGTGGGGAATAATTCGACAGATTTACACCTCAAGCCATTACGCCATCCACGCTCTTATCCCATATGTTGTTCAAGTAATTAATAAATGACTGCTTCCCCCACCTGCCATTACCATGAGGTCAAGTTCTGGATGGGAGTACTGATTGACGTGACCTTTGTAATTCTAAACTACTTTCATTGTGATGCTACACTTGCCTCAGGCCACTGAAGATGAGCTGCCGGGTGTAATGTAGCCCTAAATCTGACCTTTTGACACTTGAGTGTTTTTTGCTTCATGGACGATTTTAAAGTTAAAAAACTCAAGTAAATCACTATTAATGCCAGGCGTAAATTTACTTGGGACTTTTTCACTGCTAAAATCATATGCATTATTTATGGTAATTATCTGTTGCGGCTAATTTGGTGCATGTGATGCTCGAACTCCAACTCATAATTCATCTGTTTTGGAAGTCAGCTTAAGATCTGTCATGGGATTTTATGTTGAGAGGAAGAGTGCGGAAATTCGGAAATTGTGAGAATGGCAAAAACTTTCATGTGACATCCGAGGATTTCCGATGACTATATGCGTCAGAGCATAAGCGCATCTAAAAGGACGGCATCAAGCTTTTGGAATTCTTCTCCTATTTTTCAGAGATAAGAAATACCCGGCACGAGGCTGAACAGAGGCCCTGCCGACTCAGTGTTTGTAATTTATGAGCTCAAGTTATTAGAGGAAACGCCAAACTTGAGATTCTCATTGCTTTTAATGAACGACGGTATTGCTTTTATCGTGCACTCCATTAAAATAACAAAAGCCTTATTATTAGCCTTTGATTCTATTCATCAAGATTCCCGCACAGTCAATAACAAGTTCGGGTGGAGAATATCATCGTCTTGGGCGGAATCAGATGCTTTTGATTCCATGTGCCGCTGATGAAAGATGCGAGGAATAATTGAATGCCTTGCAACTACATGAGTCTTATTCTCAACACTGCAACTCGCCCCCTATATATGAATTGTGTGAAATACAAATTGGCATTCATACTCCTATTTTGTCAATCCATATCTGGAACAGCTGCATATTTGTTTCTCATTGCAAACTGCTTTGATAAGCTATGCAAATTTGTGAGTCCTAGCATAGCCCATAAAATTGGGGTGTATAGTATACACCTGTGAATGCCCTGCGGTCGTTTCCTCAAAACTGCAAGCTGATTGTGCGAGACACGCCCGATTGACTTGCCCCATTTGGTACGGTGCTGGTAGTCCAAGTTATGCAATACTTTTCGCCAGCACTTTCCAGCACTGAAGAATGTCGATGAATGCCTGTTGAACGCTTAAGAAATTTAACTGGCTACAGACCCTACTCACCCTAAACAAATTTAGTGTGAGTGATCGCATCCAACCCGACGAGTATGCAGGTGAAAGTTCCAAAGATATGAAGTTGCTGCTGTCTATCCTGAAGATGCATTTACTGTCGTCCCCAGGGAGGCATTACTAATTCCAGCACACCCAAAAGCATTACCAGTAATTCTTAAAGCAAATATTTATAGCTGTGTTAAGGCATAAAAAGATGCTTCTCCAGTTTAATTACTCTCTCCCCGTGGACCTGTCTGGAAGAGACTTTAAAAGGTTCATCAAAGCGTACAGCGATCATTTCCGACCAAATCCCTCGAAGCCTCCACTCTATAACGCCCATTTTTTCACAGCAATTCCAATTACTTCAAGTAAATCACCTTTTTACCTAATTTGTACATGAGTGCACGAGAAGAATTACATAATGGATGCGGCTCGTGCTCACTCGTCATAAAGATACAAACAATCTGTCTCTCACTCTCAAATCCTTGAATGTAAATCAAATGGACGATTATGTCTCATGTATGCTAGAACGTCCGCCATTGGACTCACAATACTAAACAAATTGTTTCTTTCTCAAAAGTCAAACAACAATAAAGTCTGACAGAGTCGTTCATAAGAACTTATAGAATTGCCGTAGAAACAGTTTTCCTCACTTTGACGACAGCGCTCCTTTCTCACAGAAATATTTCCTTTGAAATGAATTTTTCTGGTGATTATTTGTACTTTTAATATCCATAAATCTAGCAAGCACTCACCGACACTCAGCCTAGAAAAGCATGTAAAATTATGGAATGGATAAATACATACTGAGCGTGGCCAAAACTACAAACAAATATCTCTTGCATCTTGACATTCCTTTGGTGGACTGCCCTGCTGTGAGCAGATCTGCCCACGCATCTTCTCCACATTACATTTAAATGTTTTACTTTGTGGCTGTGAGCGTAGCCTCCAATAAAGCTATTTTTGTGTATACAAATCTTTGGGTTTAATCCGCCACAGCATATCATCCCAGCAGTGCGTCGATGTAAGCGTGCGTGTGTTCTTGGTCACGATTGTTATAATGATTAAAACAATTATGTGGAGCAATGGTCATTATACTCGTGCCAACGAGTAGATCTAAGCTTCTGTTTTGGGAATGCCGCACCTTGGACTAGCCCTTTCAACATTAACTCGTGTAGAGTGATTTTTTATCCCTGTAGCAACAGCTTCATACTGAACAGACGTGTGACAGCAAAGAATCTTGTCCCATAAGCAGCTGCATACAATGATAGGACGGCCAGCGTTAGTCGACATGATCGAATGTCTCCATTTTGTGACAATCAACTGAACACCACATGCAATGTGTGTAGTGTAAGTCATCAATGATGCAGTTTGTAAATATCTCGTGACTTCCTTCTGCTTGTCATGCTATTATCCTGTGGTCTTCCAGTTGATGAACTTTGTGTTGCTCTATAGAGTAGACATGCCCGGCGGCTCAAATGACATTTTATGGAGCCGAAATGACCATAAAAAGTCAGGAGCATTCGGTGGATAAAGTGTCACACAGTCCTCTGTTCCCGTTACCAAGTTGCTGTATTTGGTCAATTTTACAAAAAGACAGACATACAAACACCCTTTAGAAAGCTCTTCGGACATGTTCATAGATTTATTGTGAAGTGATAACTCCTTATTATCTCCATAGAAACTGGTTTCACGCAGCGTAAGAGCAGAGGGATCTTCATCTTAAGGATAGTGAATCCTTCAACTATTGTCACTTTCAAGCCATTTTTGTCCCTGCTAACGATAACGATGAAATTGACCCGTAAAAATACACGTTTCATATGGGATGTATGGTCAAATCCTTTCTGTATTTAGGTTCTCTGCTCAGTGAATTAAAGACGTGGCTGAGAGAGCCGATTTGCAAATCACAACTCATTTGTTATGCATCACAAGCACTTGGGCGATTTGGGATTGAAAAGGGAGTCATATGAATAAGTGATGGGGAAGAGTTATCGTGTGGGCAAACGAACGCGATTGATTTTTTCTCACGTAATGCCAAATAGACAAATGATGGAACTGCATTCAGACGTTGTGTGAGCGGGTTCGTGGTACGAAGTTATGTATTTATCCATATGTTGACGTCACAGGAGTTTATTTTCAGATCAGTTTGTCCCCCACATGGCCACATTATTCATTCCTTTTAATGCTGACCGAGTGTTCCAAAAAAATATGCTTCCAGTGATGCAATTAATTCAACGCGTCTTCATCACTGTACCGTTTTAATTATTTAAACAGATTTAACTAACACTCCTTTGTTGCATATTTTTCCAGTTGAACGCCTCATCCTAATTTTATCATCAGAATTTGGATTACAACCGAATATGGATACACCCATGGCTTTCAATTAATAAAGTTTTTCACCACGCACCCTGCATTCTTTCATACCGTAGGTAAAACTTACAATTATAAAGCGGGAACATGAGGAACAACCAGAGGTGAGATGGATGCGACGCATTAATCCCACAAAAAATGTATTACCTCCCACGGAGATCGATTAGAAGGACACTGTTTGCTCTAACTTAGCATACTGTCCCATTGAAATCTTCACTGTCAAGTAGCTCGCGACCTTCAAATACTAAAATGACCTTCTCGTTAAGTGATAGCCCGTGACGGGATGATTGGAATATTCGGAAATCGGTGAATTGTCCTTTTGACCCTCGGTACATATACATAGTACTTTAACAATGACGGCCGCCCTGATACCAGGGTATTGCATATACAATGACAAAAAGACTGTCGGCACAATAGCCTTTATTTGCCTACGGCCTGCAGGAGCGGTTATTGATGATAATATTATCGAGGAGAAATGGAAAATATTGATCATGTGTGCTCAGTGAAATATTCATACGTGACAGCGGAGTAGCACTCACTATGATAGGCCATTCTCTTAGTTAGGACTAGCCTGAATCTACTGAGGTGTCTAGCACAAACACGTGAGCCTAACCGTTTTCACTGTTAATAGCGATGCATATGCATTGACGTGTACGTCATTATGTCCTCCCATAATAGCTTCTCGAAGAATAACAGGAAGTCTGACTGTTTTCATGTAGTAATTATAATCTTCGTCGATAGTATCTACTTACTTCCTTCTACAATTAGGATTCATGCAGAAGGGAAAACTGACGTTGTAGTGAAAGTTAACAGAAACTAAAATTAAAACCATAGATTCCATCCCACATTCACCCCATTAACTATTACAGTTCCCATGTTATTATTTAGACAAATACTACGTACTCTCACCAGTACTCATGATGATACATACAGAATCATTAATGATGCATACTCCGGTCAGTCCATAAATCCTATACATTCATAATTCATATTCAATACGTACATAATGGAATAAAGAACAACGAACTAGCTGAATGGAAGAAAAATTGCAGCCCAGTTCGCATCATTATCTTTCTTCTGTAGAAAGCCTCACAACACGAAAGAAAAGATGCATGCAATGACATATTTCAGTGAGAACATATGAGCTTGTCGACATCGCCTGAGTCTACCGTATACGTCAGTGTGGGGAAAAAAACTAACGTGCAAAACTTTTTTTAGTAATGTCTCATCGTTCCTCCAGCAGGAAAAGGCTACAATTATTTCAACAGGGAAAAAACTAGCAAATTTTTTCGTTCTGAAACCTTCCACAGGCAGATGATGTCTTACTAATGCCACGTTGGGGAAAAACGGAGTGAAAGTGAGCAGCTGGTGGTCGTGTATCAATATCGATTAAGCAGAGGAATTTTCGGGAGAGCATACGTAGTAGAGGAATGCGTGCCATGCTGGCATGTTTATTTGATGTAGTCCTTCATATTCATTGTGAATCGGAATTAATTGTCGACCAAACTTGGAAGTTCACGTCCCGTAGTCAATGGCCATTTTATATGTACAATTCCAGGGACAGCAAGGTGGTAGGAGCAGCTGCGGGAGCTTATGGAGTGCTCGTTTTCCAGGCTATATACCTTGGCGGTGCAAGAAAAAGGAGTGCGGAATTTTTTTTCCTTTGTGTACGCAGGACGCTCCAGAGCCCGAGTACCCGAGTTTCACCAGCAGCGGCTTTCTCCTATGCATGACAGATAATTTCTTCCCTCAATTCTATGTCATTAGGCCCATCATCGCAATTTCCCTCCCTTAGTCAACTCTGTGCCTCCGCAAGGAGACAACCTCCGTTTAACTTTCTCCAGTTCCTGTATAAAATGTAAATAGACAATGACAAGCATTAGTGTAGACTTTCTTTGTTGTAATACATCAACTTAGATAATAGTACTCTTATTGTGTGTGTACATGCGTGTGAAATTCTCAACGGTTGGTGCTATAATTTATGATCACGATGAAGCCTCCATTGTTCACTGAGTGCTCCGTCTGCGGTCGGGAGTTTGGCTCCAAATCTATACGTAAGCAAACGATAACATTGTTAAATGATGGATCAAACTCAACCAGACATTCGCATTGCAGAAATTCACGAGCCTCAGTGTCTTCAGAAGCTCCGACGCACCGAAATTGCAAACCAGGAAGAGGAAGAAACGTATACTGCGTCCACTAAGAACTACAAGAAATCCCGAAGGAAGAAGAAATCCGATCCAGGTATGGCATTCAGAGCCAACACCTCGAATGCGACGAACACCTCTGTGGAACCTAGTACCACCATTCTCCATCATCATTCAGCTCCGAGCTTTGTTCTCATGGCGACCTCGTCCAATTCCACAAGTAGATTTACATCAAAATTAAATCTACCCAAGATTCAAACTTCCTCGAGCGTCAGGTAAATTTCTTTTCTTAAAATTTACGAACAAATATACATGTAGCTTAAGGCAAAGGCAAAGGCATCATATTAGTTTTCCATTTCGTCCGACTCAATTCTCATTCTCATCCGAAAATCAATAGAGTTAAAAAGTAGGACAAGCACACAGACTGAAATGAACTAAAATAATTGCAAATCAAACAATAATTCTTTAAAATTCTTCAAATTTGTTTGTTTTCAGTGCACGTCCATGTACAGCAGTATTGGACAAGCCAAGAATACTAAATCCCGAGTACAGTCAATATGACATGTCATTAACCCGTATCGATTTCACCGGACAGTCTACATCTGCCCCACCTTCGACAAAAACCGCTGCCAAGATGGACGAGAACCTCAACAGTCGCCTGCAG
This sequence comes from Deuterosminthurus bicinctus, assembly GCA_034698825.1. NCBI lineage: Eukaryota > Metazoa > Arthropoda > Collembola > Symphypleona > Bourletiellidae > Deuterosminthurus > Deuterosminthurus bicinctus. Next base: position 6,155 of record JAQIWI010000556.1, on the reverse strand, counting down.
AGGCAAAATACTCAAGTGCTGGACAACTCAATTAAAAGGCACAACTTTGCCCTTCCCACAGTCGCTGACATTTCTCAAAAGCCCCAGAAAGTGACAAAAGGATCCATCCTGGATCACAGCAAGGTTGGTCTTCGCATTTACTACAACAAGCGTTGAAAAAGCCATTCACACTGCAAACCACAGCGTCATGCAAAAACTCCATTCTTTAGCTGCCAGCTTCGGGTAACATGGCGGATGCAATATTGGGCGACCCTCAAAAACAAGCTCGAGTGGATCGCAGTATTTTGGAGACGGCCCACATTTCAGGTAAACGTGATGATGCACAACTTGTCTCTTGTACTGCTCCCACTTCACCGTCTTGTTCGTCTACCACTGTATTCACTTCCTTGTGGAGTAAACAACAAGTTTACCTCATGAGCACAGAACCCATGTTACCTCCAATCGCTGCTCACCCGCCAAACTTTGTTATTCCTACAACGGTGCTTTCTAAACCTGATCCTTTTCTAGACTGTGATACTTCTCCTCAACGTGATAGATCCTCTCCTCCTGTCGAGTCTATCTTTGCCGCACCCAACTTTCCTTTCCTCTCCAAACTATCCCACTGTGACCTGGAGAAACCATTGCGCACTTGTTTTCATTTGGACAAAATACCCAGGAATGCATTTGAGCTCTACCAGGACAACTTTGTGACATCCGCTGCTTCCACCGAGTTTCCTCAGCTTCAGCAGCAACAACATCAAAAATCACAGAACCAGCACTCAGCTGAAGATGCGGACATTGCTGAACGTAGAGAGCTCGACAGCAGCGAAGGACTAGTAGGACATAGCAAGCCGCAAGATGAGAACTTGTTGGCGAAACCTCATGAAGAAGCCGGCCATGGCAGTTTCCAGCAATTGCCTGGTACATGTGAAATGACATCAGAAGAGGTCGTTGTCCTTAAAAGTGTCATTATCACAACCGGAAACGACAAGACCTCTCACAATGGACTAGCTGACCTCAGCACCACGGAGGACATTCCGCCCAGTATAGATACCACAACTCCGAATTGGATAGGAAAACCTTTCATGCAGCAGCATACCTACCATACAGGTAATAAATAATTAGAGTTTTGTAAACAGGATAGCAGTAACCAGCCTTGCTATTTCCTTTATGCTCAACTGTAGTTCCTGTCCCAGCAAAAGGGCGTGAGACAGACACAGACTCGGAAGTATACGCCACTCCGATGGCAGAGTCCCACGACGAGCATGACCTGGACTACACATCCACCCGGGAGTCACTCTTGGGAGTAATGCAAGAACTCCGCCGAATTCTTGAACGCAGAGACAGCTTTCAAAAGGGGCTTAATTCACCATGCGTTAGTGCTAAGAATCAAGACAACGAACATGTCAACAATGGTGGCGATGTTCAAGCAGCAGAAGAACTCCCGGCAACAAGGTCTAATGATATACCAGAAGACAATGGTGAGGCGATTCCAGAGGTGCACATTGAGAGTCCTTATATCAGTTCTCAACATTCTGAGGGCCCTTCATTTTCCATTAGAGACGACTGCATTTCAGTTACAACCACTTCAAAGTCAAGGTGATAAATAACTAGTCAGCCTTTTAATTATCAAATGTAAACAATTTGTCTGCCTATCTATAGTACACGCACAGTCATCTCTCAGAGTACATCCAGGGCTCACTTGCGAAGAAAACGAAGTCGAGATAGATGCCATAATGATCCCGCTGGCAGTGACGCCGACGACGAATCGTCTTCAGAGAACTCCCACGGCACCAGAGGTCTTCGGAGGTCCCTTTCCAATAATAGAGACAGGAGGTTACATCGCCGCTACAGCAACTTCAAGTCCCTTCGCAAGTATAGTACAGCCAAATTGCTGCCACTGAAATCATCTAACCTGATTTCCTTCGATAGCGAGGTGGACTTGGACCACAGGAGAATAGAATCTGCCGATGAAAAATGCAGTGAATATGTACCGAAAGAGGACAGCAACATAATGAACTTTCAATTGAATGCACAAAATGACCAAGATTATCCAGAAAAAGATGAAGACTTCGAAGATTTGCTCACAAGTAAAATGTTTCCAATTCCCGGGGCTCCTGAATCTCCTTGTACTGACAGTCCACTTATGGATGATGGATCAATCAAAGATGTAGAACGAGTACGGAGCAAATGTTCTTCCGTTGAGTCCAAGATATTTAGACCGACATTCCCCCAGACTCATCCCGAAGCCATTGAAGTACTCACGGCAGAAGTTTGCAGCCGCCCACTCCTTCCTTTATCTACTCCTGAACTCTCAGGCGACGAAATAGCAACAAAAGAAATGAAGCAAGTACTAGTTAGTGATGACGAAATTTTAAGCAAGTTTACGAGCCCTATCAGAAGTGATAAATCAGACGCTGAACAAGATGCTATAAGCGAAGAGAATCCTACATCTGAACGACGAAGGAGATCATTACAAAAGCGGCCGACAACGTCTGAGTCTACGTCTATTTCTGATTCTGTCGTTGTGTGGGAAGGATCTCAAATTGCCGAGCGACACCATGAATCTGCTGGTGAGCAAGATATCATTGACTTCTTTAGTCAGGGGTCAGACATTTCATCGAGACCACCATCGAGGCGGCGAGAGACAGAAAATGGCCAGCGTCAAAGGGCTACTATTAACTCAAAACTTCAAAACTTGATTTCAAATGTGAACCGTGTGGGACAACTTCACGATGAGCGGCAGAATGAGGTCCGCAGGCCCAGAACAGTCCCGGCTAATCCTCATGTCACTCTTACATGTCCTCCCCAAACCGAACGACCCTCCACGTCTCTGCCACAGTCAGAAATCCGCCGAAAACTGACCCCACTTCCAAAGAGGAGAAAGAGAGCAAACTCAAAGTCAGCAGCTCCAAGTACAAATATAACCACAACAAGCTCCTCGAATCATCAGGGACATCGCCCAGGCACTACGACATCAATACGGATCGGTATAGGACATCATCGTTCACTTACTGTGAGAACTTCGATGTCTAAAAATTTAGCCATTCAAGATCAACTCAATCAAAATATAGTTAGAAGGCGCCCAGAGGATGAGCCCCTAGAGTTGCTATTTTCTTTTAAGAAAAAGGCACCAAAGAAACGAGCTCAGTCCCCGAACAGCCTCATCACTCCTGTCGGCAGGCAAACAGAAAAGGACAAAGCCGAACTTTATAAGCAAATCGATCGCCATCGACGTGAAGCTTTGGCTGAGTTTCATGGCACAAGGAGAAGAATATTGGCCAATCACAGGATCCCTACGCCAGGCAGTCCCTCTCTAGGATCGTCAGGAGCATCTACTCCACAGACACGAAAAAGCAAAGATTTACCGATCAGAAAAGCAATACAAGAGCTTCGGAAACAAATACATGTTAGAAAATCTCCTGAGACGCCGATTACAAGGATAGCAAGGAGTACAAAATCTAAATGGCTGACGGAATCTAATGTCGGTCGAACGCCGATTCCAAAGTCAAAGCGTGTGACATTCTCAAATCTACCATACCCGTCCGCAGCGCGAAAACCTAGGAAACTGAGGCAAACGCCATCTCCAAACGGATCCACATCGACCCGAGTACGACTTGCATTTAGGTCTCCTACATCTGATCTGAAAGACCGATCGAAGAAATCGCTGAAAATTTCGAAGGGGATTGAAATAAGTCGTATTGCTGGAGGCAGCGAACCATGCAAACTTCCTGACAGATACAGCGAACCTCCACCTGAGCAGTCTGATCCTAAAAAAGAAAAGAAAGAAGTGGCTGAAAAACTAGATCGACTCGAAGCCCAAAGAGATAAAACGAGAACAAAAGAATTCGAACGTCGAAAACGTGGCAAGGGAGGCGATGGTGGCAAGGGAGCTGACAATCAGCGATGGTCAGCCGCGTCTGTTATTGCGCCAAGTAGGAGGTCAATACAGGAAGATACAAAAGATGAAAAAATTGTCAACGTCAAGGTCATCGTTCGCAGGTAGTTTGCACAATAGTTTTGAATTTTCCAAATTACTACAGTAATTATGGGTGCTCCAGGAAGAACAAAGACGGCACTTTCCCCCCGATTGATGAAATTGTAAGTCAATTCTCACCAAAGTGGAACTATCTCATCATTGACGAAGAACCCATAGCTGCCTCTAGTCCAAATCCATATGAAGTAGCATTGGAAAATAGAGCAAAAGCAAAAACGGGCAATGTGATAGCTTTGAAAATTACCACTTCGGATCAATCCACAGTTAACTCGCTTTCCAGTGAGGATGCAGCAACTCGCTTCCTAACTTGTTTTGTTTGCGGCCAAAGTCTAAATGTGAAAGAATATTTCACTCACGAGGCAAATTGTGTCAAAGTAAGCTCCTCTACTCCCCTCCCATCCTTTCCTAACATTCATGAAACCAAACTGAACCCTGGAAGAAACTACAGAGTCAAAATTATGCCATCCTTCTTTTCCTTCTAATCCTTTCCTACCTATAAAAATGCTTATGTTGTAGGATATAGAAGAGAAAAATGAATTTTTGGCTGAGGAAGACAAAAAGGAATTGCCCCCAAAACCTCAAGGAACCATTACAATCAATCACTGGAATCAATTTGCTCATGATGCCGTCAAGGTAAAAACTGTCAATGCGTCTAGAGATTTGTTTATTATCGATGACGACTTAATGCTACGTTATTGTCTCTGCAGCATAAATTTATCACGTGTCCATACTGTACCATGGAATTTCTTCCGGAAAATCAGGATGATGTTGAACTACACAATCAAATCTGTACTAATCGGCCACCGCCACCACCTCCTCCCCCTCGAGGAATCGGTCTGATTGAAGGGTGCACTATTGAAACAGCGCTTGAAGTACTTGGCAGAGTTGTTCCGACAAGACAGGAGCTCCGAAGAGGCAACTGGAATCGGGGATATGAACGAGTTGAAGAATATAGTAGGCCAGCGTCTAATCGCCTTAAGCCTTATAAGAGGCCTAAGTCAGAACGGTACAATCTTCAATAAAGGTTGCTTACTTTCTATTCCGAATTTGTCAACATTGATATTCAATAGCTACAGCCTGGAGAGTCATTATCCCTCATCCAATCCGATGTGAGACAACGGGTGCAAAATTTCAGTCGAACCGTTCTAAACTAAATCCTCGTCTCATGTCATCTACCACCAAAGAGTTCATTAAATTTTTAATAAATTTTAATCGCGTTTGAAAAATACTCTTGAACATCCCCCGATATGAACTTCATAATAATGTGAGGGCCGAATTCTTAATCTTCTTAAACATCTACAATTACGGCTTAAAATGTAGGGAAAGGTCAACCTTACCGTGAGCATTTGAGTTAGTCATATTAGTCCAGGCACTGTGAAAATTATTCGACTGTTGAATAGTTGAATCGCAAGCTTCATGTAACTGAAACTTTACCTCATTTTACATTTCCCATCACATTTGTTTCCTTTGGTCGTTGGTAACGAAGGTAGCGCCCTCCAACAGCGACCTCTAGGAGACTTCATGAAAGCGAATGTGGCAGCCATAAAACTACGCAAATGCCATTAAGAAAACTCAACATCATTATTTTCATCCAATTTTCTCTATCTTAGAAACTTTCAGACCTGTAAATGTCGACGGCAATGGATGAAATCGATGCCCATCAAGCTGGAAGCGAAGTCAGAGTCAATAAATTCGTTCAATGTCATCGATATGAGCAATTTTAGTGCTACATACCATTATACGTACGTACATTATGATAATTCAGCATAATACAATATGACGCCAATCGCACATGAGCAGATGACATCTCATTGGGAGACATAACTTCTGGACTTTTCCAGCTAAACATTACAGTCAGTATCTCAAGTGTGTGCTGCAGAATCGGATGATCATCACGACCACTCGCCAAAACCTGTGAATTATTTTGCCTTGTGGAAAACCTGAAAGTTTCATATTTCTTTCCCAAATCTTTCGAGAACTTCCAAGTCGAAATGTACGTAATGTGTGTTATTTGTCACGAGCCGCTGAAAATGATGCCGCCTCGTACCACCGAGAATCTTAAAGATCGAATTTGTACCATCTCTTGCGGTCATATTTTCCACGTTTCTTGCATCAACGAATGGTGGAAGGAGCTTTTGCGTAAAACTCATCCGTAAGTTTTCAATTTAAACTGATACGC
>JAQIWI010000555.1:0-28280 GCA_034698825.1 Deuterosminthurus bicinctus | reverse complement strand
CAAGCTTCAGGTTACCTGTCTGCGGGACAATTATTTCTCTTTCAGATCCATTAAAGTTAGAGCGTATAATGCTAGCAATATTAGAACCTTCCGACCAGTAAACCTTACTTAGTTTGTGATTCACAGCTACAGCAACTGTAGGTTTACTCGTTAAGACTGTGACCTCTAAGGTTTGCAAGTCCAGAGAAATCAGGCCTGAGCCGGTTGCGGCAAAGAGACCAGCAGTAGTGGGGACTGTAGAAATAGTATTTTTGTGTGAGTATATAAAGAAAAAAAAATTCAAGGCACAAAAGTCTCTGATCAGAGAACGTTTCACTGAAAATACATACCTGGAGGATTCGTAACTGGAGGTTCTATTACTGTTTCATCATCGAGTCCCCAAGATAAAGCCACCTTATTGGCTTCAACTTTGGTATCTACCTTAATCAGGACAACAGCACGGCCACTTATACCTTTAAGTTGACCTTCCGAAGACTGCCCACATGTTCTGCAACGAAATAATAATTTTCAATTACTCTATACTTGTCCATTTCAATAGAAATTTAGTTTTTTTACAGTTACCTTATAGCTTCACTTAGAAGTCCTCCGGATGTCAGCTGAAATATTGCAAAATAAAAGCAACCGCAATTGTCAATTGAGTCACAGTTCCTTGCTACTTGCACATCCCATCTTAAGTGGAATTTTGCATTTGGATTGATCGCCCACGTCACTCTCTCTTTCGTCTCAAGTTGTTCCCATTCTAGGTGACCATTTGGGCTGTTAATGTAATCTGAATTTTTCATGGAGGTCACGCTTCCATTCTTGTCCATAAAATGCCAAGAGAACGAAACAGAAGCTGAAGAAATGGGCAGGACGACGATGAGAGTCTTGCCCAGGAATTCATATGAAGACCCAACCTGCGTCGAGTTTAACCTTCAATACAAAACAGATTAAAAAATAGAATTAAAGTATTGAATAACTTGGGAATTGAACCAATATGCCCTTACTTTGTGAAGTTACTCAAGCTGCAAGATGCCAGTTGACCTTCGGAGTACAAGTTGAGATGTGCGTCCTCACCAAGACCATTCAAAGTGAAGCGAACATTAGATTCATAATGCAGTTGAATTACCCACAGGCAAGCCGAGCTTGAAATTTCAGATTTTTCTTGATTGGATCCATTGCCAAAGCTAAATTGTCCAGTTTCTCCTTCTAAAAGTCCACCACAAGTTTCCCCCAAAACTAAAGCACAATAAACGGGAACAAAGATTTTACATGCGATTAATCGGGCATAATGTATTTTTTAAGTGAAAAATCCCACATAGTATCTGTTTTACCAGAGTTTAAAGAGAGAAGCATGAAAACACCGAGTAAAATTGGTGGTGCCATGATGTTAGTTATAAACTTTAAAAGTTAAAACCAGAACTAATGGATCGACTCTAATTCGCTGGAGTGATTGTAATATGTTCCCTTCGTGACAGAAATTTACAAGAGCGTAAATTGAGGTGAATGTTTTCCAATGACCACTCAAAGCTTATTATATATGTCGGTACTTCTCAAACAGATGCCTTCGGCTTCAATTATCAACTATGTTTATCCTGCACTAAACAACGCTTAAGCGGTAATTGTTTAGCAGAAACTTCGTGTTTGATTGCAAGCCGCTATCAGCCACGAGTACCTACATGTATAGCTCTATAGATACTCGTGGTTGATAACGGCTTGCAATCAAACACGAAGTTCGTGCTAAAAAGTTGCCGCTTTAGCTTTTGTTGTTGTTGTTTTGGTGTTTGATTAATAGTTGTCCTCAAGGACAACTAATCTCATCGGATTTCACTCATAACCATTAATTTGGAATTCCCAAAAGACCTGGATATTGCTATTAGCTGATAACTTTCATTGTGCGTCATAAATAAACTTAGAAGTGGCCTTGAAATTGAGAGACCTCCTGCCCTTGCCCTTGTGTTGCTTCTGCCAACATAGTCTAATTTGATTAGGTTTCGGCTTTATTTGTCAAAGTGAGACAAATGACAAGTTATGTTGGGAGAAATTAAGACAACTTTGGCTGTTGATGTCGAGGTTTTGATTTAAATTTAACGGACATTATGATTGGCTTCAATGCGGAGTGCTTGTGAACTGTTGCAATCATTATGGAATCATAACGATGCATCCCAGAAGCCACCTGGCAACAACGACAGTTAAAACAATAATGCAGAATCATTAACAAGTTTTAGTGTATGGGAAAAAGTAATAAAGGAGCACTTTTTTAACTGAAACATGACACAGACAAACTTTCATTTTAAAACCACGAGACACATTTCACGAGTTAAGCCTCTTATGTTCCATCAAAGTTTATAGATACCTGTCGACGGCTGCATTTACTGACACGTCTCAGTTAGCAGCATTACCCTCCACTAACGAAACTTTTTGAGAACAGTTTAGGGCGTAAAATCAATAATGTGGTTGAATTATTGCTATTTTTCGTATAAAATGGCGCGAGAATAAAAGTAATTATTTCGCTCAGTTAAAAGCTTTTACTACTAAAGACATGGCTTATACAGGCCTCTCACCTGCTCTTTTGGCACCTACATTGCATTGCATTGCTCCTTGCCGCAGTAACGCTGACAAATGGCAACCCAGTTGAACCCAATGATGAATGATTCACAGATATAATCAACTTGTCGTACTACCGGGACTTCAAACCTCAACACTGGCGCACATCCAAGGGAATGTTGAGTGGAATGTGGTAAAACGGGTGGCACAGTTTCATCCAACCATGTACGATTATAGCCTGGAACTGGATCCATTTACGGCAGATAATCCTATCACGGCCAGGGCCAGGAGTATTTTGAGTCTTGCACGTGGGGAACTTTTTGCCTTCCTGACATAAACTGTTTGCCGGCACCGTTATGAGGAGAATGTTATGTGGAGAATGTTACACAACTGTGTTGGGCACTACTTGCATTGCTTACATTCTAGAATCTCAAGGACTAACTAGCTCCTGTTCAACGTATATTTCTCCTGTATCAAAACACCATTCATATCATATCCCATGCGTCCACCGCCTTGCCTTCCGTTCAAGTCCCATTGCTGCCTGATGACTTTCATTACCACTTTATGGTTTTGTTGCGTTGTTGGCATGCAAAACTACTCGTTTAGCTTGCACCTTAAAAATAATGTCACTTCCTGAAACTGGTAACCTTGCAATCATTCCAGTGCACAGTCATTGTCATATCCCTAGCAAACGCATGTGAAAATTCGGTGGGATTTTACATATATGAATGAACGAGGCGGGATTTAACGGGGGTGTTTTAAATGGGATTTTACATTAAGATTTGACTGTAAAATCCCTTATGCTAATTGCATGTATAGGTAAAATCCTTATGTAAAATCCTATAGTGCGGCCGCAGCCTTACCTCTACCGAAAATTCAATGGTAAACAATTGTATGTGCTTTTTGATGGCATTTGATTTGCTGTGCTGTGGCCAGTTCTATTCTGCTGACCGCTGACCTCTTAACTAGACTGACTGCAGACCTGCTGAACGCTGACCCGCTGACCACTTTACTATAATGCTGATCGCTGAACTGAACCCGATGGCTAAAATGCTGAACCGCAGATTCAAATATATATTGCTATTTAGTAATTTTTAAAACATGCCAAGTGATTAAATAATGCCCCATTTAATATTTGAAGTTCATATTTATTTGAATTTGTAGATAAAAACACGAACTCCGATTTTCATGTTTCTCCCCCCGGGACTTTTAAGTCAACAGTTGCAATTGTGTTGAACTGCAATAGCATAAGGAAACTCTTTAACTGAAGGCGTATAGTTTGAAAAAAATGTATTAAAATTAACTCACCAATACCAATGCACTTATTTCTACAGAGACAAAAGATCAACCCAATTACAGCAAGAACAGCTACTATTAGGACAGGAATTATGAATTCCAAGGGAAACTGAAGAGACGGTATGTTCGGGAGCTCGAAAGATGGAGTTTCTATCGTTATTGTTGCTACAGTGGCTGTAGTACTTGGCAATTGTACAATGTCACCCTCAGTGAAAACGAATTCCCCGATACCAGTAAAAAAACCAACATTATGTGTCATAAATTTCAGTTATGCAATTAATTTACTGAAACTTACCAGCGTCATCAGTCCATATGTACGCCATGGTGGTAAAGAAGGGACCCCTCAGGTTTCTAACTGATGCCGACAATGGTACAAAAATTCTTTCGTAGCTGAATTGTATCGCTAAGGCAACCCAAATTCTGCTTTATTGGCCCTCGATTCTGATTTTCGGCGTTCGAAATTCTGCTTTTAAATTTTGAAGTTTTGCAAGCAAAAAAAATCAATTACGTTCAACTATTCACGGCGTGGACGCTTTAAAAAGCACAGGATCTTCACTACTCAGTCAGTCGCGATCAGATATTCGAAGAATCAAGACACAGAAGAAAAAACTCAATTAAAATATAAAGGAACTATTTAAAAAGGCAAAGTCAAGTAACCCTAAGAAAAAACGTTAAAAAAAAGACATTCTTGGTTAGCCATCATGTCTAATACGCCATTATAGAGCCCAGTTTTTTTAATGAGTGGGATATGATTCTGAATGGTCATCACCATAGTGCCAGTGGACCAATAAATCTTTAACACATAAAAATCCTTCAACTTGATTTCCTGAAATTCTTTGTCGCGATTTTTCATTTCATACATAAAGGAAGTCCAGTTTATCTTTAGATGCCAGTTGGTCTTCACCGTAAGAAAAGGGTCAAGTTTTTCATGATGCATAACGCTAACTCTGGGGCCATTGAATTCCATGTCTTAATTTTGAAATTAGTTTCCATTTGAAAGGAAAAGATCTCACTAAGCCATTTTCCTTCGATACTATCAATTATAAGATTGGACTCGAGGCAGTAGACACTTTACTGGCAGTACAGTTGAGTGGGAGTACTTTGGCTTCCAGTGGCTTCCTTCGCCACGCTCCGAATCCCGAACTTGCGCTTGCTCCTCGGGTTTTATACCTGAAATTCTCCCTCCCTCTCCTGTCTCCTCATCCTCTGACAGTTCCTTGAATTCTTTCCGAGGAAACGTGCTTACTTAAATGCCGTGTTACAATTCCATACCGCATCATTACTGCAGTCGTACTATCCATCACTTACCTTGGGTCTTTGGGAAAGAATCCTTTTATTTTCAACAACAACGAAGTTTCATTACATTAATCTTTCTGACGATTGTGAATCAGTTCACACATCACTAGAGCTAGATTACCGTAAAATCGGTACTAAACGCCGTACCTTTGATAAAAGCCGCACCTCTAATAAACGTCGGGGTTCAACACAGTTTCAATTATTAAACGCCGGGCCTCCAATAAACGCCGGGGGGCTTTTATTGCATTCATTATGCATAGAAATCAAATGGCTCGTTCAGCACGGGATCAACTTCAGAAGAGTGGAGATGAAGGTGAAGCTGCAGATTTAGCTTTCATTATTGAGGATTGAGGATAATGAGTCACCAGCTCCTTTGCAAAGCTACAAAGCAGACGAAAATTCAAGCTCAGATGAAATTTTCGGCGACGGTGGTCAAACGACTGAAGAATCTGATGCCGATAGTGATGGTGATCCTTTCTATGGTGAAAAGCATCCTTGGATTGTCAAAAATCAGTAGTTTATCACGATTTTTTGTTTATTATCAATTTCATTTTAACTTTTCTAAGAATAAAAGCCGCACCTCTAATAAAAGCCGTACCTTCAATTAAAGCCGGGGTCAGCGGTGTTTTGAAACAATAAAAGCCGCGGCGTTTAATACCGATTTTACGGTAATTTAACATGTAAAATTTTGAGTGAGTTACTACCCCCCTTACTCACTCAAAATTTTACATGTTAAATCCCGTAAGAAAAATTCCATTTTGAATTTCGAGCATCCCAGCTAGAAATGCTCCAAATAAGTCCCCCATTTGCCTTTGGCACTTCAAAATGTTGAATCTCATAAGAAAACCCCAAATTGATCTTTACCTGACAAAAAAAGTCTCTTAAAGGCCAAAAATACTTTTTATCAAATGTTGGTAGAATTATGACATTTTCACGTGGTCCCCCCTTACTCACTTAAAATTTTACATGTTAAATCCCATAAGAAAAATCCAATTTTGATTTTCAAAATTTTGTTTTTCTTGAATACCTCGACATCCACTGCCCAGGCGCACCAAGTTTGCATGGTAAGTTACCACCCTAGGTACCCTCTACACTTGCATATGGTTGCCCATGGCATACGTCACAAACACGTCTAAGGCACTTCTCGTTAGTCAGTAGTCCTTATGGACAACGTCTGAACGACACTGCGAGGAACTTTATGAAAGTGAGGTTTGAAGTGAAGTGGAGAGGCACTGGTGGTGGTGGTGTAGTTTAATGCCTCCAGACCAAAGTTTCACGATAGACGGTGCGGTGGGACAGAATTAATTGCTGGCGGGAATATTTATAATGATAGCTATTTTGATAAAATTATGGGCAATTTAACTAGTCCATTTACAAGAGTTTGATATGTGACAGTGAATAACTACAGTATTTTACGTACCTGTCCTTACCTAACTTGACATTTTGATGATTAAATGAAGGTGAATTGAACCCTGCAATTATTCTCATCATTACAGACAACCGTTTTAGCTGCCTAGTTGAATTTCTGTACTGACATCTAATTGATTTCAATGTCATCATGGCCAATTCAAGCTTTCAGTCAAAATTATGACATTGTAATGAGGTCTATGTCGTTTCTTTAGATATTTTGTTAGTTATTTCATGACAAGGCATAACTAAATTTGAGTTGAAATTGACGTCTGAGCCCTCCAAAGTTCACAATTAGGTATTGAAAATAAGTTTTTGATGAAGTATTGAACGAAAGTTGGTGCCCAGAAAATGGTCATCTGGGAATTTCTGCTGAGAAGGTCAGCTTCTCATATTACATACCATAAGAAAAATTCCAATGAAACTAGAAGCTAGAAAGACTTTAATGGTTAAGAGCAGGTGAGTGAAACTTGTTAGGATGATGACAGTTTCATTGGCCATGTAATCCCTCATTATTAATTTTTTGCTTTTCCTATCGAAAAGGTCATCCTCTCATCACCCATTTCTCACTCTAACTCGGTTGACAGGAAGTCCACCCCCCACACATGTTCAATCCCATACGAAAATTTTGATTTTGATCACCTCCCTACTAAATTGTTCGACAGCAAGGAGGTCCCTCATGTTAAATCCCATAAAAAAAATTATTTTGAATTTCCATTCCGCACCATGAGCACTATTGATCTCAGTAGCTCCGGTGTTTGTCCACCCGTCTGCTTGCATGGTGAATAACGCTCTGTCCTGTGTATAATAACGCGTAATGCCCAATTTTAAGTCGTCACTTCACGCAAACTTTCTGTGAGGAAAACGCGCGTGAAACATGTTTTTGAATTTATAGTTGCCGCAGTAACGTGCGATTTGTACGCGCTTCATTTCCCTATCACTTCACTTTACTGCATCAAATCAAACTTAAAATTGTGCATAATAATCACCGCAATAACGCAAAAAACCGACGTATTGTATCCAGATCATAGAATGCGTTCTTCATACATTTAACTTGGTAAAGAGAGTGGTCACATGATCGCAAAGAAGTGACTGGTAGTTTTTACATTTTGCTTTATGTTCGTATCTTAAAACATCAATTCTAACCCCCTTTTAAGATTTCTTATTCAACCCCTTTGCACGCACCTCTAGTGTACGTTCAGCTACTTCTGCCCTCTAAAGACTCTTTCCGACTGTTGTTAAGGTGTGGACATTTCTTTAGCAGATCCGCAGAATTTTGGGTTCAACTTCGAATAATCAAAAAGATACTTCCCTATCTCTAGGTCTTCCAGTAAATTATTACTGGGGTCATTTGTAAGAATGACAAAGCAAAAGATTAATCAGTTAACTAACGAAAGTATTTAAAAATTATGAATGACTTGTCCCGATCTGCACCTGCATATGATAGGGAAGCGTATCCCTCAACCAATGCGACTAACTTTTCGTTATCAGTCTCGTAGAAATGAACCTTGGCCTGCTCCAACACTGAAAACATATAACGACAGTGGAATCATTAGAACCATAATTCAAGATTATTAAAATTCTTACCAGGCTTGAATTTCGCACGACTTTTTTGGGAAACATGTAACTAAGTTCATCATCTTAAACTTGCACATCTTGCATTCTGGCGCAATTTATGTAACTTACAGCCTCTTCTTTTGTCCCACACACGTACTCTTACAAGTTGCACTCCCGACAGTTAAAAGACTCGCAGGGTTTGTCGTAGTTGACTTTCGATTGCACGTTACCATGTAGAGATAGTTCACACAAGTCATAAAGAAGCACAAAATATATAAGTACACGCGTCAATTAGGCTTGCAAAACCTTTAAGGTTAACATGAAAATCCCTACTTTCCCTCCCAAAAGTTAATAGACTATCAGGATTGATCGTATTTCGTTCCTTGGCACTATTCTGCTCATTTGTATGTATTTATTGATTTTATTAAAAAACTTTACCTGCTGTACTAACCAGAGTCTTCGAAAGTGCAAGAATTGACCACTTTGATGTTAAAAACATGGGCTTCCATAATTCTCACATGAAAATACATGTCTCCGAGATTAAAAGAATTTATCAACGAGAACAACAATTCAACAACCGATTCAACGAAGTCAATCCTGAACACCATTTTAATGACATCGGACCTCCAACTGCTCGACAACATGGACCTAGAAATCAACCTGAACTTCTCGAGGACTTTCAAACGCCCTCGAGATCCCCAATGACTAGCCCGACATCATCATTTTGGAAGAACCTGCAAGAGGTCGGACCCCATTACCGGGTTCCGCCCCAAGAGAATACCAACCACCACGCAATCACGGCAATGGCCGAGGCCACAACCGCCGAGCACAACGTCCACCTTCCCTCCACTACAGTAGAAGATAAAGCAGCTAATACTGATGACCTTTTCAAAGCAACAAGAGAAATAAATATCATAACGGGTGCTATTTGTTGCCACTTCCGATTAATTTTTCAACCAAGACCTCATCCGACCGACTCCTTAATGAATCAAGCGAAACAATTAGGAACATTTGACAACAAATATGTCCAAATCTACGAGGAAAAAGGACGCCTCCACATCCTTGTCATAGGGCCCGGCTGTTTACAGACCCTTTATACACAAACTGATGGTACGCAATGTTTATTATACACAACCTAAGAATATGTGTCCCAACAGTGCCCTAAGATAACATCCATTAACCACTGTAGAACATTGGCTGGAGAAATACACAGCGAAATATCAACTAAACCAATACATTGTCCAAGAGCACCGTTTGTGCACTATTTCTATACCAAGGACAAGGGTTTGGATAATGTAAGAGCATATTTTGCTCAGCTTACTCCACTCTCCTCACAATTATTGATCCAAATATTGCAGTTAATTTCGACTGTAATCCATAGAAACCAACATGTGGATATTGTATGGGTATCAGACAAAGCAACAACGCAATTCTTAATTTCAATTTTATTCCTTTGTTTATCTTAAGTTTTGGTGAATAATAATAATATGTATACATGTTTAATAGTAATTTGCATAGTTATAATGTATATGTCCCCTCACGCCGTAGGAGTGTACCACAATAAGTGTGTACATCAATGAATCCTCCTACACACATTCCACTTACACACACTAAAAAGTGCAACGCACACCTACAACTAGAGTACAACTTGTGCACCTACAACAGAACTAGTAAGGCCGTCCATTAAGCTATGTGGAATATACATACAGCCAAAACAACAGCCAGAGGACTCACTGACAAGATCACCACCAGCAAGGTCGACCATAATTAACCAACTTATGTAATAAAGTAAAGTAGTATAAATACTCCTTCTTGTTAGGAAGGAGTTTACTACTGTTACTATGGAAATCGTGTAAGATTAGTGCTAAATTGTTATTTATTTGAAATTTTGTTGATAAAATCATTGTTTCGATTAATTTTGAGGTCTTCCTACTGTTTTCTGAGCTTGCCTAATTTTTGGCTGGAAACATTCTCAGGGTGACGAAGCGCTCTTGATAATTGCATTGAATTCATGTGTGACCTTACTTTGTGAATTTTTGTCACCATGACCCCATATTATTTCAGGTGGTATGTTGTGGAACCACAGGAGATTTTAAGGAGTAGATTAAGGGGGAAAATTCATTTCATGAGATTTCCTTGATTTGTCGATGGGGTTGAGTGCGGAACTTGGGGAAAAATCCACTTTTTTCAACTTCTTGAGCAGCTGCACAGAAGGATTCGCTCCCAACAGACCTGAAGTACAATTCAAAGTTACACTATAGGTCGAAGGTATTCACTGCCCTACACAAGCACCAGCTCTGCGGACATCGTCAATTTCACAACACGTTTCATAAATTACTAGTCAAATATTTCACAGTTTAATCCTGTTGAGCACATGTGGCCTATAGCATTCCTGACATTCTCGCTGCTTGCTGCATAATGTTTTTCCATGGAAAAGTTTTGGGTAAATCTTGTTACAACGGACTCAGAACTCTACTGCTGAGTTTGGTTTCATCCGAAATCATCCAAGAAGCCCAGATAAGAATTTAGGTCCTTAACATTAACATCAGCCACTATGCAAAATACATGGTTATAGAATTTTCTTCGGGATGCCAAAAATCGGCAATTGTATCTAAAATTACATGGAAAATGTAATCAAGAGGCTGAAACAACATAATTCAAGTTTATAATATCCATGTCACTAGCAGGTGTCCACACATTTGGGAAGCTCAAGATTTGGTTGATGAAAACATTAAGCGCTGTATTGTTTAAAATTCATGCAATCCAGGTAAAATTCACAGTGAGTTCTAGACGAGTAGCACCAGCTTCTTTGGCCGAAGGCACAGTAGCGCCGACACCGACTATACTTGCTTACAGTCATATACCCCACTTGGGTATTTTGCTTCAGTAGACAATAAGTCTGGACATATGAGCGACAAGCTGGCGATAGCTACTACTTTGAGCAACATTTTCATACTTGAAGCTACACCACAACGTCTGTAAAACAAATCAGAACAAATCATCCGAAAGTTAAACTAAAAACGCGGATTTGCTTACGTTGCAACTAGTTGTTTATCGTCCATTCAAATAGCGGAGTCCGTGTCAGAGAACTTTACCAATTGTGTCAAGCTCCACCGCAGCAGGAAGTCAATTGAGAAGCTACGGCTTAGCCTTAAATACGTATTCTCGGCTTAGAATTAGTGCGCCAAGTCTGAGCCCAGAACTCTAAAATTATTTCTAACTACAAAATCATTTTATTGTAATTAAAATATCGTCAGAACTTTGTAGGCTAAAAAGTACAAGGAGAATACTGCGATTGAGTTTTTTTAATGCGGGGAGCTATTGGTGTTGGAAGCTGAACTGCTATCGAATGGACTTGGGGCCAAGTATTGATTATTTATAAGACAAAACTTGAAGGGCTCACGACAAATAATCCCAGGGGACCAGGGATTAGTAAGGCAAGCTGTAAGCTAAAGCAACTTATGGCACTCGCAGAGAATAATGACGTCACTGTCGTAAGTCACCGGTTTATATTCAGGTGAAAGCTTCCTTTTGGACTAATCCGATCAACTGCTCTACAAATTCAGCCCGGTTAAAATGACAAGACACTCGATCGTACAATTAAGCATATTCCCTAGGAATGGTCTGTAAATTGGAGTGCGTGTATTGAACCTAGAAATTTGAGCACTTGAAATAGTAAACATAAAGTCTGCAGCTTTATTCAGTTACTTTAGTGGTCTTCAGTGCAGTCTTAAAGTTCCCAGTCAATTTTATTGTGGTACAGTTGTACTAGTCATCATCACTATGTTTCAACTTGGCTTGAAAAAGACTCAAGTGTGGCTCAAGATAGCCCTACTAGCATTTTGCTGTCCAATCTGCCCTAATAGCGGCTACCCGAGTGCGGACGCGGACCCAGCGTCAGTGAAGGAGAATCTGGACAATGATGAGGACCATGAGCTGGAGTTTGATCAGGATCAAGTAGACGAAGAATATGAAGAAGCTTTGGAGGAAGAACGGACTTTATTGACGGATAGTTCAGAGGTGGAAAATGCTCCAAAAGCAAAAAAAAGTAAACCTAATAATTTTGTTTGAGCTATAAAATTATAAGCAAATTGTTCCAACTGGGACTTTAATAATAAGAGCTGGGTGTTTATTCTAATTTTGATATTTTTCTGTCAGAATGTCTCACATGGTCCCAAAAATGCACTTCAAAGTGCTGCTACGGGCTTGTATGTGACAAGGACGTAAAGAGATGCATTATAGACGAAGACAAGTGATCAGCACCCCAAAACGGATATGGAATATATTTTTTTTGTGACTCACATACGACCAGTATGATTTTCTAACTCAAGTCGTCTTTGGAGTTCAACCGACGGCTTGTTCAAAATTTGTCAAACGTTTTTCTCTAATAAATCAAATTTAAAATCAGAAACAAGTTCCATAATTTTACAAAAGGCAACATTGAATTCCGTAGGGTCCTTAAAACCAAAGAATTGTTAGTCATTAGTTATTGTGCTATTTTAAGGGAAACTTTTCCAGTTGGACTAATCCGATTACTTCTTCATTCCCCTTTTACTTCTTCATAAAGTCGTACTTCCCCAAGAATTGTCCATTACATTGCACTTTTTAGCCTGGAAATTCCAGCATTAAAAATAGCAAAATAAATCCAGTAGCAGTGCAAGTCCCTAAAGGTCATACAGACTCTAGCTGTCTTGAGTGCAACATCAAAGTTCCCATTCAGTTTATAGTTGGTCATCATGTTTGTTTTTGGCTTGAAAAAGACTCAAGTTGGCCTGACAATGGCCCTTCTACTGCTGTACTGTTCAATCTGTCCTTATTCGTGCTACCCATTTGCGGAAGAGGACCTGACTGCAGTGAAGGAAAACTTGGACTATGAAGAGGACCATGAGCAGGAGTTTGATCAAAATGAAGAAGCTTTGGAGGATTTGATGGCGGAGACATCAGACGTGGAAAATGCTCCCCCGCCCAAGCCCAAGCTAAAAAAACGTAAATCTATTATGTTTAAATTATTATAAATTAACTGTAAATTGTTGACAGTAGACTCTGTAATATGAATTGTGTTGTTTGCTTACTTTTGTTGTTCTTTACATCAGAATGTTCCGAGTGGTTCGATCCATGCTTTTCGCTTAAATGCTGTACTGGACACGTCTGTGACAAAGACGAGAAGCTATGTGTATTAGACTTGTGATCAGCATCCCAAAACGGATGTGGAATGATTTCTTTGTGATTTATGTATGACTTGTCTGGTTTTGTGACTAAATTCTTTCGTCTCTATCAAATCAAATTAAAATTGTGAATGAAGTTTGGCACTTATTACGAAAGAGGAAAACTTTTCAATTGATAACTTGACGTGGCATCTGCTAAGAAGAACATCTGGCCATTTTCCGTTTGCATATTTAAGCTAGTAGTCATGTTCATGTCTGAGGGAATGCCCGCCGCTGAGTCCTTTGTGAGCTCTATTCCATGATCAGTATTCACATAACTGCTAGCAAGTTAAATATGAAGGCATACAGTATCTCAGCGGCTGACATTTACAGTGATAAAAATAGAAGGACATTATTCATAACTTCTTGCAGCATTGCTTCTACTGTGGTCATTTCCCAAGTTCCAAACACGACCAATTGGAATCCAATCGGGCGAAAGGAATCCAGACGTCTTCGGATAACCAACCGATCCTCCGTAGTGCATGTCATGTGCCCAAGTAGCACCTTCTTTGGTTGTAGTGCCAAAGAGTTACCACCTGCTCCTACTAATGTTCTCTGAACTTAACCCACTCTTCATGTCCATCAGTAGCATTTCGTTCTGTAGATAAAGCGCCTTGTTTGTCAAGTCACGCAGAGCCAACTGACTGTTTAGACTCGTCTTTCCGAATTGACTACCGATCCCAGGAATGATAAGCGATAGAAGGAAGAACGCCCACTTTGGAAAAAAGGCATACAAAACCAAAGGTAACGCGTAATAGAATCGAACTGTGCATACAAGGGCAGTAGACGCAATGCATGTGAGCATTACAACCTTCCCAGGTAGTATGATTCCACTCAGCAAATCATTGCCTAGAATACTAAATAGATGAAGGGCTCTATACAGTTCAAGGCAATGTTGGACTTCTCGCTTCAAGCGCTTCACGCCTCCCGTCGGTACAAGGTTTGTCCTCTCTCTACCCAAATTAGATTCAAAAAAAGTTTATCTTTAGTAAACAAACAGTGTAGCAATTGCATTTAATTGTAGTGTCTGGTAATTCGTCACCTCAGCTCCTTATATTATCATGGCACGTTGAAGCTTTCAGTTAAAATTTTTACATTGTAATGAGGTGGACGTCGTTTCTGTGGATATTTTATTACTCATTTAATGTCAGAACATAATTCAATTTGAGTTCAACTTGACTTCAGAGCCTTCCAGAAAGTTCAGAATTAGAGATTGAAAAACACTTTGGACTGATATGTGATGAATAAAAGTTGGTACTTTAATCCATGTCCAAAAAAATTTGTTACTGGGCGTCCTATTTAAGAGCTTTTAGTCTGAATTCAGTCACTTGGTCTAAAACTCGCGATAACTTTTTCTCCAATGAATATCACTGTCGCCAACAACCAAGCAAATGCCTGCGCTTGAAAAACCCACCACGTCCCAGAATTCTCAAAAGAAACCGATTCAATTTTGTTCTCTTGCGCAAGCTTTTTTTCATTATGCTGCCGACCTCCATTAGTGAACCTAATGCGATGCCATTTATCCCACAAACCATAAATGCCTGAGGTCAACAGAACTTTCATGGGGGACAGTACAGAGCCAGCAAGCGCAGGATGTAGCCCACTTGTGAATTGGAACCCAATCGAAGTAGATAGAAATGAGTCGTCGCTTCCAAAGTTGTTCGCTACTCGCACACTTTGATGCTTCTGCATGACTTGAACAAAGAGCTTCCAATAGTTTTGAAAGTCGTACTCACTTATCAAAAAAGCTGATGGATTCTGTGACTGTAGAAGGATATGACTAAGACATTCTGTACTGGTGTATAAGAATTGCGAATGTAATTGTAGCTCTTTGAGTTTCAGCTCCTTCGCTTTCAGATACTGCTGGATTGATTCGATTGAACGGTTCTTGACTAACCAATGGACGTCTTTCTCGTCTGACTTCCCTTGCTCAAAAGCCACGCTGATGGCCAACTTTATCGTGCATGCGTCGTGGCGTTTCGGATTGGTGTGGCAAATCATTGATGAACGACTTTTACATTTTTCAAGTTTGCTTTTTGAAGACACTACTGCGTTGTTGAAAGATTCGTTCAACAAAATATAAAACGATACATCTTGAGGTAGGTCCAGAATTTGGGAATAATTTGTCAAATAGTAAAAGCTTCGTGTTGCATCTGAGCTGAAAATGGCAGAGTACACATTGACAAGGAATGTTGACAGAATAAACCATGCAACAATTACAGGAACAACAATCCAGGTAACTCTTTTGCACACACTCCCTGAGACCAGAGGGATGCCGGAATGCTTATACTGACCAATTGCTGCAGCAAAGATCCAAGTTGCTGACTCCATAGTCAGATCAAGTAGACCAATTTGACCATATTTTTGTTGAGCCTCCTGCATTCGAAAGACACCAACTATCATTATCGCAGTGATCGCAGCAGATATAAAGATGCTTAGCCAGACTAATGGCAAGAATGGTGAGAAAAAAACCAGGTACGATAACTTGGGACTAAATACTCCGGCCGTTGTGACAAATTTGACTAGAGGTGTTTTGCCTGTTGGAATGAATTCTACTGGTGGGGTTGCGTAGCCCGTTTCGATCGCTTGGCTGAAAGAAGGGCGGCATTTCCCGGAATGTGTAAAACGTCGACATAGTCCTAAAATAAACTTGTAAATTGACCCTTCAAGTCCAGTCCCTCCCACTCTATCAAATGGATTCCCATGCTCGCATTCTGTATTGTAGCTCAAAAATTGCCAAGAATGATGAGAAAATTTCGCAATGGCCGATGTTGTAGCTTCTATCCGACTTGCACAGGACTCAAGTTTAGAGCAGTTGAATTGCAAATCAGAGTTCTCCTGAATAACTGTCCCGGAAAACCTGGGAAAATTCTCAGAATCTTGATTAAGTTGAAGAGAAAAGAACAGAGAACGACGATCAACACAAGTGGCTTCCCGTGGAAATTGATCAAAATTGATAAAACGAACGATTTGATTTGTGACCAATATGAAGAATTGTGGGAAAATTTTAGCATAGTTCCTTGTAGTAATGACTGGATTCCATAGCAAGCTGTGGCTTGTTGGGATGATGTAAGCTAGAAGCTCGTTTAAGCTGTAATCCCATAAGAGGTAAAGAGATGCGATGGTGAGGAGACATTGAGGGGATCGGACTCCAGCAAAGCCCGATTGGTAAACGAGACTTGAGCGGAAAATTCTGTTTCTGCGTGACACAATAATTGGACTTTCATGAGCTGGGAATTCAAATATGTCGTCAGTGTCAACAACATGAGTAAGACAGTGTGAGTAGAAGTCGATTAGGGGTGAGATGTTTAGGATTGGCTCAAGTTGGTGGCTGATTGTCGGGTAGTAGGCTGAGCTAATAGTTGACGACATAATTTAAAGTTTGAAGAATATTTTTCTAAAATTTATAAATTTTTCAGTGAAGGATGAAGGACCCAAAAGTGAGAATGGTAGCGTTGAAATAAGCTAGAATAGGGCTTCTTGTACCAGCCAAGTTTGCCCAAGCTACACTTAAACTGAGTTGTTTTTACTGCCGCAAATATTTGAATTTCAATTCGAAATGGTTCCTTTGTAGTTTACTCTAGTGAAGAGATACTAAGAACTGTGAAGAAAAGATGACAGGCGTTAGTCACAACAAGCAAGCGGGCGCACATTTTGAGTGCAATCTTACAGTAAATCGGTGGCCAAGCCAAGAGGACAACTTTTTTATTGCAACTTGAGCACTGTCAATGTCAGGTTTCCTGGGAAGATTGCTCTCAGGATGATTTAGTGGCCCTTAAAAGGGCCGTTGGTTTAAAAATAACTTGTAAGAGGTCGTTAAATGTGTCCAACAAAGTGTCAAGCCATAGTGACATCCAATCTTTGCATGCTTACAACTGGGATCGAGTGACCATTTGAATGGATCAGAAATTGTTCCCTTGGAAAGGTCCTATTGCAGCGAAGACACTCATAGCCATCCAAAACATGCAGAACAAAAGGGAACTTGATTTCTTGATGTTGCCCGGAAATGTGTCTTTGCATTTCGGGCTTTCTACAACTAGCGCACATACAATGCCCGCACTCATACGGCTTTTCCTTCGTGTGAACTGGAATATGTCTCCGGAGATATTCTTCGTTGTGGAATTTTTTCTCGCAAAAAGGACACTTGATCCGTTCTGTTGAGTGATATTTCAGGGAGTGTTCATTCAAGTGGCCAATCCACTTGGTGGTGTAGTCACATTGCGGTCAAGCAAATGTTTTAGCTTCCATGTGACGATTTCTCAAGTGGCGGCTCATCTGCTCCTGGATTCAGCTGAGATATTCGAGCTCAAAGAAAATAAATCAATTTTAACATGAAACTAATGGGAATGGGCTTTTCACGGCAGTTTCAAAATTTTAGACGCCTATATCTCTTAAAATACTGAAAGCTGAAGATATAAAGAATGCGTCTATGCATTTAAAAAATGACTTCAAGAGGGAACCTAAATTTTTAAATAAGGCCGATTCAAAAAAGCAAATACTTTTAAATTTTGGGGATCCCCTTGAGGTCACCTTTTAAATGCATAGACGCATGCACGACGCCTACTCCAGCAATCTCCCAGGTGTCCATCCATCTTTTGCAGCATGCTCTCTGTTTTTCAGCATGCTTCCTAATCTCCAGATTGCTTTAAGTTTCCTAGCATGCTTCCTAATCTCCAGATTGCTTTAAGTTTTCCAGCATTCTTCGATTAATACAGCCGTCTTCGCCAACATTCCTCAAGTTAACTAGCCATGTTTAACCGCATGCTCTCTGTTTTGCAGCATGTTTATTGTTTTCCAGCAAGCATGTATTTACAAAGCTGTCTTCTCCAGCAAGCAACCTGAGTGCCCTGAGTCCTTGTCTGTATTAGTAAAGGAGGAAGGTCAGTTTGAATTCGCCTATTAATCCTAGTCGTAGAAGAGTGTGTCTTTGTGTGTGTCGAAGTGTGGCAAACACGTTTTGTTAAAGTATTAGCTCGTTGGTTCCGACTAGGTGTAACGTTAGAAGTGTCATTGGATGAATCTAATTGAAAGACTAATTTGATATCAGGTCGTTCTAATGGCGGTTGTTCGGTGATAGAATGATCAGTGTGAGTGTCAGTGTTGGTGGAAACAGCAGTAGTATGAATTCTGGATGTTGTTTCATTAACTGCAGTGTTTATTGTGATGGGTGTGAGTGGTATGACGCTAGTATGGTAGTAGTCTAACCACTCATTCGGTCAGTAACCGGGTGACATGAAAGCTACATACTTTCACGTTACCCGCGTATCTTAGAGAAAGTTGCTGAAGGATCTAGCCTCACAGCAACTACAACAACTCAAGTACCGCAACGGACAACATCTGCTGCACGTGGAATGAGAACTGCATGATGGGAATTGAAGCACGTTCTCATTCCACGTGCAATTATGAAGGGAGGGGGACCTGGGAACTGCAACGTTGAGCGAAACCCAGCCAAATGATAAGTAAGGTTTTTCCAAAAATTTTATTGATATTTTGGTAAAGGTATGGAAATGAGTATGTGAGTGTGTATTTGTGTAAATAAATCTTTTTTGCAGAGTGTTGTGTTATAAGGGATGATTAGGTTAGGTGTCAGCAAAGTCTTAGTTACTAAACAAAAATTTACCTTCTTCCTTTCTTTCAGTTTTTTCTTTTTCTTTTCAGCTTTTTTCTTCGTCTTCTGCGTCATTAATTTATGCCTGGCACTACGCTTTGCCAGCCTGGCTTCTCGCTCCTGGTAAACTGTGCCATTGACACGAGCCCTACGAATAAAATTGTTACTACAATTCTTTAATATTATACGTATGAATTTTTCCATTGCTCTTACGTAACAACTCACCTTTATTTTGCTGCGGTGACTCACTTTTTCTTCTTCCGATTTCTTTCATGATTTCGGGACCTTTGCCCCTGCCCTCTAGCCCGAATGTTTTCCACGCTAGTTGAAGGACTCTCCTGAACCAGAAGTGCTCCGGTTCAGGACGCGGGCAAGGGTCCACAATGATGAAATTAGGACGGATGTTTTTCTCATGTTTACTGTCACACTCCAGCTTCTCCGGGATAACCGGGGGAGCTGGAACAACTTAATAGATATAAACCACCTTCATAGATATAAATCCACCCGTTTAATAAAACGAAAGTGACTAAATAAATCAGTCTCTTGATCTCTCTGGCTCGTGAACCAATGCGGTAGTTTTTTGACAGCATTAGTAAATTTGTCTGTGCTATTGTTCACCTTTTTTCTGTTGTACGCCATAGTGGCTTTGAACACGAGGCATGAGATGCACAACAACTGAAGTGAGCGGTAACCTCATCCACTTGCCCACACGGTTTCCCGCTCACACCCAAATTCATTTATACATGCTCGCTGTTACTTCTATATCCTTTTTCCTTCCCATGATTATACCCGGGTAACGTAGAAATATGTAGCTTTCACGTTACCCGGTTACTGACCGAATGAGTGGTTATACTACTACTTAGTATCATTTTCAGTTATGACATGAATGTTTAGGTCGTCAATGACAAAAGCACGCTAGAAGCAATTTTGCATGGGGCAACAAAAGACACCGTCAGAACCAGTATGGTGATGTAGATGAGGATATTGAAAAGGATTGTTTTCACAGTGGTCATGATAAAAGGAAATAAGACGACTAATGTGGGATAGGAAGGAGATGAAAATTTTGACAATGAAACTAATTAATGAGCAAGTTCTGAAACAATACTTTTTACTGCTAGATGACGAGTTTTTGCAAGAATGTGATTTAAAATCACCAGGGCGACTGAAGGTTTTATGAAATCCACTACAATGAAGGTGCTCAGGGAAATGCGAATATTGATGACGGGGACTGTGAAAAGTTTGGTTACATAAGTATTAATAGTGACGCTTAAGCCTGTCATCAGGGAGCTTTTCGACTGCTTGACCTGATTTAATAACGTCAGATTTGGCTTTTAATGGAAGCAATCCCGATGGATTACGGCTCATGATGATGATAAAAAACGGGAATGGCTGATTCATTGTAACGCTTGTTAGAATGGATTTAGGATACTTTTTAAGAAACATAAGAATTTCTCTATTTTTTAAGAACTATTATGATTGGTGGAATCACCAGGTGATTGCATTAATAACACCTAAAGTCGCCAGGGAAGTACGTGTAATTGTGTTGAGTTCCCCAGCAAGGACGAACGCAGAGGTGGCAATAATATTTGCCTGCTTTATTGTCGTAAAGTCTCTGTACTGCCTTGTGAGATTCTGATACCTGTTCCTTTGTTTTGAAAGGAAGGAGACGGGAATAGGTTTACTCATAGTAAAGAAGAGGAGGACAGAAAAGTTTACCTAGAAACGGTGATTTTAGTAGAAGATAAGAGGTGAGGCTGTGAAAGAGCATAGTTTAATAAGGTGAAGATTCATTCATACTTTTGTTGAATTTGTAGTGATAACTGAACTTCTGTAAACACCAAGAATGCACGTCAAACTTTTCCCAGAAACTTTTAATTTGGGTTTTGCAAAATCGTCAAGATTTCTTTTGACACTAATAACACCTGAATATGATGATTTTCAAAGAAACGGAATAAAAATTTCTTGTCCGAAAAACGAGTAAATTAGTTTGTGTAGAATGTGGTGATCTGCAAACTACTTGTTGAAAGTTAGTATCACTGAAGGTTGTTGTAATCTAATCTGAAGAGAAAGAAGGAATAAATTTAAGAGATAATTTCAAGGCGGGGGTTGGAGACCAACTACTTAAAAAACGTTAAGTGAGAAAATTGAGTGAAAACTTGGAATGAGAACTTGCTTCAATTCCATCACGGTAGAGGGCAAAAGTTGGATTTTCCCCCATCTTACAGCTGTTTTCTCGCTTTTATTTGACTTTCTCTTTAATGCCCGGGTAACGTGAAAGAATGTAGCTTTCTCGTTACCCAGCTACTACAAAAATTCATCCCTCACCTACTTCTGATTAGGAATTGGTCGGGTGACTTCTCTAGTTTGAGTTACCTGACGATACTCGACCAATACTTGGTCTAGATCCTTAGATGAAAATAGCTCCTGCCATTTAGGGTCTCGTAGAATGAAACTAAAGGAACATGTGTAGGGATTTTACCCGTTACTGATGTGACCGGGACAAGTTTGAGAAGTAAAATACCACATTGGGTGTAAAAAGTTGGGAATACGAACGGATGAATTTTGGGGGCAAAGGAAGGTCTTGACGAAGGGTCAAATAACTAAAATAATCAATGTGAGCGCCAGTGTCACTATAAGAGATGTAATGACATGCTTTATAGAAAACGGATGAAATACATGAACGTATTTTGTTAAGCACGTTGCTGTGTTAAAAGGGAAGGGAATCCTCACAAGCCGCAATAATAAATCATATGCTAGTGCTGCTAAGGCCATAGAAAGTCAGGAGTGCTTGTAAGCAGTAGTATTTTATCGGGATTTATAAGCAGGTCAATCGAATCTCCTCCTACTTATAAACCCCTGCATATGAGTTCCCGGGTATTCTATGTATTTTTGTGGGTGTTGCTTGGCAGAAGGGGAGGCAAGTAAGGGAAATGGAAACTCTCCCCTTCTGCTCTCTATGAGAATTAAAATAAATCTCCTTCTGTTTGTGGTTAATATACCTGATGCTTGCCGGCAAAATATGAGCAAGCATCATTTGACGAAAGCTGGAGAAGACAATGGGCTCCTGTGTCAAGATTCGTTTCTTCAATGAATATTAATATCCACACATCCGTCCAGGCAATACTGTCTCGACGGAGTGTACTTCGTCAAAGGAAAGAGGTGAGATTTATTAACTAATCAGAGTGTTATCAAACTAAGTGATATAATTATTTTCAATAATTTTACAATTGCCGCTAAGAGGGCGCAGATTTGGGAGATGCAGTCTTCCCAAGCTCCCACCTCACAAAATTCTTCCACCTTTCCCGGCACTGCCAGTGCCTCCACCGAAGCCGCCGGGAAATTACTCTCTTCAGCCTCGTCGGTCCGGAGTTCCAAAATTGCAGACGACATTCATACCATCAATTGAAGTCGCAGCTCCTCCGGAACCGATGGTATTGACTTTATGGCCACCATATAATCCAAATAACCACCAGCCGTCCTTTTTAAAGAAATCACCTGAAATTTGATTCCTACTTCCACTACCTCCACCACAATCACTGCTGCCGTCACCCCCACCACAACCGCCGTCACCCCCACCGCCACTGCCGCCGTCACCCCCACCACAACCGCCGTCACCCCCACCGCCACCACCGTCGTTCCTACCACCACCACTTCCATCATCACAACCGCCAACGCCTTCGATAGTTTTGAGGGAATCCAACGAGTTGGGACGTGACATGAGGGAAACCTCGGTCAGCCCGACTCGTCGGAAAATTAAAACCCGTGGCGATGTCAAAGGACAACAGCAGCGTAAACGACGGAGAAGGTCTGAAGCCCGTCGTCCAGGTCCAATTTTTTTATAATTTAATTTAGTTTATAACTTGATGATAAATATGAGCTATCAAGACAGAAAAGAACGTGCTGTGTATGCCTGTCCTCATTCTACGCGGTCGGTTTAGAGTACATATAGCTGACTTGTGTTATTATTGTGACTACCATAATGTATAGAAGATGGATTTCACCGTTCAAATATATATATAATATACATCATTTATTAAATGAAATACTTGGAGAAATGGAGAGTAATCTGAAAGTAAAGTTACCTCAAGTGATCAATCGACATTAAAACTATGAGCATGTTGTCTAAGTGGGTGACTGATTCATGGCATTTAGAATTATTCAACGTGGACCCAAAGAAGACAATGTAAATCCCCTTGTCCCTATATATTTAAAAAACCGAATCTATTTTTTATTAGAACTAACAATGTGTGTGTGGTGGGAGGTTGCTGAAGAGCTAATTAAGTTGTCAGATAAAATGCATTCTGTTCTTTCCGTCTGATTTATCTGTAGGAAAACAACAAAAACAGTCCTAGTAGCAGATCATCATGGCTGGTTGCAAAATATTATTCAACTTTCCTTCTTCCACTGATGGTTTTTACTTTGAGGATTTTCATAGCTTTGCTACAAACATGGCATGATCTGTGATATAAAAATCTGTATATCTTTTATCATTCCATGACTTTTTCCAGCTACATGACATTCACTTTTAGAACTGACAATGAAAATTCCACTGCAGTATGAAAGGCGCCTGTCCATTAGAAATTTCCCTAAAGATTGTCATTCATATGAATGACAAAGCAAAAGATTCATCCGTTAGCTAACGAAAACATTTTCAAAAATCAAAATTTCGAAATGTATTCAAAAGTTTTGAATTTTCGATTTTTTTTCGATAGGAAGATAATCGACTAGTGTTCTGCCTTTATAATGGGTCAAACTGCAGCCAACTTCGAAATTTTACGTCAAAGAATGATCTTTTTAGGGTCACCCGTTTTTGAGAAATCCAGGTCGAGGTGTTTCAACTTGTTTAAAACGCTAAACATTTTGCCTTAAAAAATTTATTCCGAGAGGAATAAAGATTCTACAATTGTGAAAATTGAACAGTGGTTTGGTTTTAAGCCTTGTACAAGCTATCACTTCCCTCGTACTTTATTCAAGATTCCCGTCCTTTTCTGCAGCGCTTCATCTTTTCGCGCCTGCAAGCTTTACTTTTTGCTGCTCGCTTCGTACGAGCTTCGTATTTTCTTTCCACTTCCTTTTCTCTATGGTTACCTCGTATTTATACTGTCCCGAAAATGAATATTTTCCTTTCATCTTCCTTTCCTTCGAAATTTTAACCTGCAGCATGAGAGCTGAGAGGCATATTTTTTCTTCTTGGCTTCACTCGACGTAAATAATGAGTACAAGAATTACGAAGAAAAAATTAAAACTGACCGAAAGCTTGAATTCAACAAAAGTATTTGTTGATAAACAGGAACGTAACAATAGGTCATAGCAACGAGCTGAGGAAAGCTTGTACAAGGCTCTATTATGAGGAGTTTTATTCGTTTTTGTTTTTTTTCAAAATTTTTGAATTTATTTCGAATTTTTTTGTTTTTTTATATAAAGACAATCGACTAGTGTGCTTGCTTCAGAATGGGTGGCACTGCAGCCAACGAAAAATTTTTCGGTCGAAGAATCATCTTTATAGGACGACCTTTTCCAGAGATATGCAGTTTGGCATATCTGACCGAGTTTTACCAGAATTCTCCGAACCGGGCAACTTGGTTGATAAACAAACGTCCTGATTACCATTTTTCAGTGTTCTCTTTCAGATGTTGGACGTTTTAAGTGAATCTGAGATGGTGAGGGGTTGCGTGTTAAGGTTCTCCATGGATTCACTCACTATTATTATTATTATTATTCTGAACTCTTCTTGTTCTCATCCTGCCCCACCCCATAACTAAGAAGGCGTAAAGATGAAGTGGCAGTTTGAATGTGTGCGAGGAAACGTTGTGTGTTTAAGTGACAGTGCTGGTCCTTCAGAGTTAATTGATATTATGAATTCTTCTTCTTACCCCACTCATGCTGCACTAGCACACATTGCACATACGGCTAGCAGTGCTAGCCCGCGTTCAACAGCTCATTCAGCTTCCATTGGTCTTGAGGGCAGCATCAAATTTAACAGTCAGCTTTGGTCTTTATCATTTATCATAATGTTTGTTTTTGGCTTGAAAAAGACTCAAGTTGTCCTGAAGATGGCGCTACTACTGGTGTACTGTTCAATCTGCCCTTATTCGATTATCTCGAAAAAGGACAATTTTTCAATTGATAACTTGACGTTGCATCTGATAAGAAGAACATCTGGCTATTTTCCACTTGCGTGTTGAGTGTTGAAACGTATAACCATGTTTGAGGGAACGCAAACTGAACCTTTCTTGTACATTTTTTTAGGTTAGGAGACTTTCTAATACATCTACGTCTATCGCCACAGCCTACTAAAAGATTGTATGTATGTGCCATGTGCAGTCTAAAGGCAACCTCAAGGTGCAACAAAAAATTTTGAACAAACGCGGCTGACATTTACAGTGATAAAAGTAGGAGGGCATTATTCATAACTTCTTGCAGCATAGCTGCTACAGTGGTCAGTTCACAAGTTCCAAACGCGCCTAATTGGAATCCCATCGGGCGAAGGGAATCCAGACGCCTTTGGATAACCAACCTATCCTCCGTAGTGCATGTCGTTTGCCACAGTAGGACTGCGTTCCTTTGTTGTACGACCACTGAGGTCATGTCTACTCCTACAAATATGCGCTGAAGTCTCATTCTACTCTTTATGTCCATCAGTAGCATTTCTTTCTGCAGATGAAGCGCCTTTGAGGTTAAGTCACGCAGAGCTAACTGACTGTAAATACTTGTCTTTCCAAATTGACAGCCGAGTCCAGGAATGAATAGCGTTATGTAGAAGAATGACAATGTTGGAAAAAAAGTGTACAGAACAAAAGGTAACACATTATACAATCGAACCGTGCATACGAGCGCAGTTGACACCGTGCATGTGAGCACTGCAACCTCCCCAGGAAGTATAATTCTACTCATAAAATCATTGCCAAGAATATTGAAAAGATGAAGGGCTCTATACAGTTCAAGGCAATGGTGGACTTCTCGCTTCAAACGCTTCACTCCTCCCGTCGGTACAAGATTTGTCCTGACTCTGTCCAAATTATATTGACAAAAGTTTGCAATTTGTAAACGTTATGCAGTAATTATAGTGGCTGGTAATGTATCACCTCAGCTCCTTTAGCCACAACGGTAGAGACATCAAGACGATAATACATGTTTGACTTTGTGCAAGAGTAGCTGACATGGCCCACAGCATAATGAACAGTTCGAAGCATCCTGCAATGATCCTGCTCAACATCTGCATGACCTCCACATGAGGCACTAAGATATTTGTAAGTTTGACAACAGCCTGTGCGGTGAAAAACATTGGTAGATCGGGTTGCCATGAGTAAATTCCTATGTAAATTAGCGGAAAGGTGACAAGAAAAAATGGGAAGGACAGGAAGGTTAAATAAACAAGTGGTTGCTGAGCCCATCGTTTCTTAAAGTGGTTTTGCATTTCGTCCAAGCTGTTTAGGACATTCATGGATCCACCCGGGTTCAAAGTGACGTCTAAAGAGTTTACCAACATAATAGTGAAATTCAAAACGAAGACGATATGGATAAATTCCTTCACTTGGAATCCATTCTTGGTGACGCTCCAAGCCCAAACTATCCAGTGCGTTACAACAAAGAGCCAGAAGCTCAAGTGGAGAATCACACACTTTCTACGAGGAACAGGCGTAAGTTGCAAGGATTCCGAGCCGCTGCAGTCTTTACGTGATCTTTGGTAGGGGACAGCGTTGATTTTGGAACAAAGGTCTATGATTCTGATCCCAGATGAAATTACAATTCGTTCAATTTGAGAGCTAGCCATTGCCACGTGAGCAAATAAATGTGAACGGCAAGACACGGGAGTCCTTCTCTACAATTCAACGTCTGAACGACACTCCTAGGAAGTTTCACGAGCACGATGTGGTGAGACAAAAGAAACTGTTGACAGGAATAGTTATAATGAAAGCTATTTTGATGAAATTATGAGCAATTTACCAAGCCTAATAACAAGAGTTTCATATTTGACAGTGAGTAACTTTAGTATTTCGCATACCTGTCCTTACTTAACTTGACATGTCGATGATTAAATTAGGGTTCAATGCTGTCATCTGCCATTATTGCAGACATTAGGCTATTTTGCTGTCCGTGTTTA
Source organism: Deuterosminthurus bicinctus (assembly GCA_034698825.1). NCBI lineage: Eukaryota > Metazoa > Arthropoda > Collembola > Symphypleona > Bourletiellidae > Deuterosminthurus > Deuterosminthurus bicinctus. The sequence continues at coordinate 1,282 of JAQIWI010000555.1, read as the reverse complement.
ATTTCCATATCGACAGCTGTTTGATATCAATGCCACCACGGCCAGTTCTAGCAACCTTTCAGTTCAAATTCTATCATTTTAATGAGGTAAACGTCGTTCCTAGGGACATTTTAATAGTTATTTAATGACACAGCTTAACTCCATTTGAGTTGAATTTAACTTAAGAGCCCTCCAAAGTTCACAATTAGAGAGTCTAAATAACTTTGTGATTATGTGATGATGATGAATAAATGCTTGTGCTTTAATCCGTGTCCAAAAACATGTGTACCTGGGCGTCCTATTTGTGACCTTTAACGTGAATTAAGTCACTTGGTCTTAAACCCTCGATAAGTTTGTGGCGTCCAGGAGCCACCTCGTAATATATCGTCGGTACTAGACCTCACAGAAGCTATGAGGATGTTAGGCGTGTGTGTGAGTATGAGCCGGAGAGAATAAACGTGGGAGCTAGATGAATTTACTTCATGAATAAGGGCCGCTCTTTATTGTAAGAAGAAGTGGACTAGTTGAGGGCTACTCTCCGACTATCGAGTACTCCGCTCACACAGTGAGAAGGAAATCTCTCCAAGAGAGATAGTCGGTCACTCACATTATGATAAGACGAAGGACAAAGACAATACTGGACACTTGAATCACGCCACATATTAACATTATGACAATTAGCATATGCATGATAATAATATGACATTTACAGGGGACACAGAGTGTCACAAGTTTTTCTCCAATGAATATCACTGTCGCCACCAACCAAGCAAATGCCTGAGCTTGAAAAACCCACCACGTCCCAGAATTCTCAAAAGAAACCGATTCAACTTTGTTCTCTTGCGCAAGCTTCTTTTCATTATGTTGCAGACGTTCACTAAAAAACCTAATGCGGTGCCATTCATCCCACAATCCATAAATGCCTGAGGTCAACAGAACTTTCATGCGGGAAAGAACAGAGCCAGCAAGCGCAGGATGTAGCCCACTCGTGAATTCAAACCCAATTGACACGGATAGCAATGAGTCGTCGCTTCCAAAGTTGTTCGCTACTCGCACATTAGGATGCTTCTGCATGACTTGAACAAAGAGCTTCCAATAGTTTTCAAAGTCGTACTCACTTATCAAAAAAGCTAATGAACTCTGTGATTGAAGAAGTATATGGCTAAGACATTCTGTACTTGCAAATAAGAACTGTGAATGTAATTGTAGCCATTTGAGCTTGAAATAATGTTAATGTTGCTTGTTAGCTGATCAGGCTAATGATGGGCTGGCCGTTGCTTATGATGACTGAATGCTGCTGGAT
>JAQIWI010000554.1:0-28287 GCA_034698825.1 Deuterosminthurus bicinctus | reverse complement strand
TTCCCTTCCGCTTCGTTTGATCCTCTTGTGCGTCCTTAATCGCCCTCTCAGTAGTTCCACTGCCTGCGTATCTAATACTGGCATGCGTCCTCACAAAAAACACCCTAATGGAATACATCACAATTCGCGATGCAGTACATGTCGCAGGACAGCGGCATACTTTTAAATGGTGTGAACGCGTGCAAGAAGACTCCTCTATACCTCCGGTGTAATCGATACATTTGTTTACTGTTTGTTACGGATGCCTCTAACCTTTGCTTAATTAGCTGGTATTAATTCATATATTAGGCAAACGTCATGGGAAGAACCTGATGTAGCTTGGAACGGATCCCTATTACCGTACACATGTAGCATCAACATTATGGCGATACATATCATTTCAAAAAAATGAGCAAGACAACACTTACAACTTTCTATCTAGCTTGGAAGATTCGCTCGTATTTGGAAATATTAGTGATTTCCTCCGAAAGTCAAAGAAGGCAGGCGAGCATCGCCCCTTGAAATCAGATAGTCGCGTAGACAGCTCGAGACTCTATTTGTCCTATAAGATTGACAGTGCCCCTGGGATCGCTTCCGAGTTATTGAAAGAGATTATACTTGAGATCATTGACGACACTCGGTGGGGGACTCCTTGCACTTGTTACATCCTCGCAGTTACAAACGCTTTCCAAAATGCCACAACATCATCGAATCCAACGCCAAAGATACTGGTAAAGCCCTTGAGGCATCAATGCGGAAGTATTTTTTGTACACAAAGGAAACTAGACTGGGCCATTTGGGGAAAAATAAGCGCATTGGTGGATGATTGCGATTAGATTGTTTCTATACCACCGCTAACTGAGTGAGTGAGGCCGTGTTGAGGAAGCTGTAAAACAATATACTTTCCCCACACCGATGATCTCTGTGATTTCAAGTTAATTGGTGAAAGTACATTGCTGATTATAAAGCCCACTCCATTAAACCAATGTAGGCTCTGTGTACAACAATTTCCAAATTTCTCAATGCAATACGGCCCCTTCTGCAGCCTGTTATTTCATTGATCTTGACGACGTCTTAATTCAAATTTTAGTTAACTTCTGGGATTTGATTAGGGCTGCATCCACAGTAACTATACCCTAAATGCTAAATCCGTCTTTACAGCAAAATGATATGTTGAGAATTTTTTTAATTTCAAACTTTCGTTAGGTACATATTAACTTATAGAAGTCCCGTGGATGATGTATTTATAGAAATAACTAATAATCTTCAATTTACTATTTGCCTCATCTTACAGTTTGCTTCCACACATCTCTTTTTCCATAATAGGATTTGACATTAACTTTACTCTTAGGTATGAAATAATTGCGCAATCGTGAGCGTCTCGTAGCGACAGAAAATCCACCCACAGAAATAGCCATGAATTCTAACACTTAGTTCGGAGTTAACATGGACAGCAGTTCGAACCATCTTACGGGTCTTTCCAAATTACATACAGCATCCTGGTCCAGATGAGGTAGCACAGATGGGAAGAAGATGCACTGTTCCATGCCTGCACGTAGACCCTTGAGTGGTTGTCCAATAGGAAGGCTTCAGGAGTTTCCCGAAATACTCTTGGGCTGGCTTTATCGATTGCGGAAGCCTCCGCTCATCATTGGTGGCTTGGCTCCAGCGACTAAGCCCGTAGTTCCACAACGACCTGCATCGGGGTGCGAGATATGGCTATACGAATAAGCGGTTCTCCTCTATTCTTATAGAGGATGCTAGCTGTAAAATTCTCTGATCTAGTGACTATCGCATGACCCTTCCGCATTTTTTTTTACTTGTCGTCTTGCTCTTGTTGATTCCCACCCCCTTAAAATTTGATTAGATGATGTTGGTAGTTCCCTAGCGGATGAAACAAGAGGATCGATGAAGTGATCATAATTAAATGAGTAATTTCCATTCAGCGGGACCCATAGCTAATCATGAGGTGGGGCCATAAAGTTTTTTACGCCACATTTTTCTCGTCACGAATACAACGATTGGAGCTGTATGCTTGAAAATTAAAAACTTGAACGGCATGAATCTTAGTTTTATGTGGGAAAGGGGGAGAATAACAATTTCTTTGACTAACGAGCGCATGCTAATATTCCTGCCAAGTTTGTCCTTCTAGCGTTTCGAGTACGACTTGTGCTTGACTCAATGGAATTATTTTTTTATGTGCTGTAAAAATGTGAGCTCCGATTATGCATTCATTTTGCCTCACACCGTTCCGTTTAGTGCGCTCGCAGGAATTGCGGGAAATAATTCAGAAGGAAGCCGCAGATTAACGGGCTAATTGCCATTAAGCTCACTTGTAAAGTTCAAATACACACGCGGACTTCATGCAAATTGAAGAATATTATAAACCGTGAAACTGCATATGAGAGCGTACCAATGACATTGAGTATGGTAACACATGGAATTAATACTTACAAAAACGTGCATCAGCTCTGATAATTCCAGTCGTGAGTTTTCAAGTCGAATGGACGGGTCAACCTCGTACTCCCTTTTGAGAGACTCTCACAAGTCATGACTTACACATCAGTGGCCCTTAATTACGAGAATTTCATGCGAGTGTAGACACCCATCACTTTCTATACAGTCACCAGCATACACTACCGAAGGCAAAACGGACACAATTTCATAGAATATTGCACACACGTGCAGGCTTGAATGCCTCTGCATTGCTCTGGTAGGTCAGCCCAGCAGTTGATGCAATAATGTACAGGGTTAGGGTGCTCGTAGAAGTAAAGTAGACCTGCTGTTCCTTACGACATGAAGAGTCTCATATTACTTGTTGTTGCTGGCACAACAATTTAATCCGGGAAATGTTCATGGAAAAGTAGAGAATAGGAGCATAAAAATTTGATCAGAGGCCAATAAAACATATCAATTTCTGCCGAATTTACGGTGACGCTGTTAAATTTCATTGGGGAAACCACTCGAGTTCTTTCTCATACGAGCAACATGCTAGTCGGCTGGATGAGAGTTAAAATGGGGAAAAACTGGGTACGATAAATCCACAGAGATATGCATCCAAGGCTTTACTCTTATCAATAGTGCTTGCAAGAGTTATGTAAGAGGACGGAGAACAATTTGCAGCCTTATAAAACCATATAGCCTCCAGTTTGTTCAAGATTGAAAGGCACTATTATTTTACTTTGTTGCAAACACTCCAAGGAGAGGTTTTCTCTTTCCATGTTTTTCATCCCTTGCATTTCACCAGGCAGAACAAACGGATTAGTTCCTCGCCCAACACATACTGGGAGAAATGAGCGGGATGTTACCCACCACAGAGAGGAATCATTAATTTCTGAGGAGGCCACGCAGATACCTTATGCAGCAGAAGCGTCTTTCATGCTACCACTATGTACACATTTTAATATTAAAACAGGGAAAATCTCCATGTTTTATATCGGTAATAAGTGTTTGGGCTGTTGTATCTTAAGCATAGCATGTGACAGTATGTGGCTGCGTTATGCGCACGTAAGCATCTTGGACAGACCAAGCCGAAGGCATTATGATCACAAGTCATGAAAATTACTAATTCAAAACGCCCTTTCGTTTCCCCACTTCATGCTACCTAATGAAACCTATGCAGTGTACATACATGTACGCACTTGAAATTCACACAGCCAGTATAGTCTCACTTATGAGGCCAAGAACTAATTAAATTCTACTAGGGCCTTTAGTAATGAATTTTCTGCTAATTGAGCACCGTGCATGGAAGTTGACCATACATAGTAGAATCAACTACAATCCATTTTCTTTATTCCAGATATGCTACAACTATACAGGCAGCAACTTACTTATGTGTACATTCCGTGAAGCAACAAAAGCACATCTCAAGCGTGGCATCACAGCCATTGAGGGTAATATAAGCTTGAATCGAAAACGTGGCAAAAACCTTGCATGAAAGAAGAGCCTTGTACGGGAGCCATTTCAAATTATGAATGCATCACCGAGATCTACGTTTCATTAGCATTTTATACTCAGGTCTCAAGTGCCTGCCAACAATATCAATCATGATCCCTTTGAGATTAATTGTAGTAAAGTGCCATTGACCCTCGTTTGCATGCACTATGACGAATTTTTGTTATCACTCCAAGCAACTGTCTCAGCAATAGCGCATCTTTTTTCAAAGTCATTTCTCATTCCACTCCACCGCTAATGGAATGAAAAATTCATCCTCAATCACTAACGTTTTCTCAGCAGTCTTGTTTGTGCTACACATTGAGATGTTCACTTAAGGAAAAAATGCTGTCACTCATTCTCTCTTTCTCCCTGTCACACATTGAGAAAGAGAGAAGAGGAAGTTTAGTGACTTGGTGTCAGTTTAACGTTTGAAACCACCTCCTGGTGTGGTCAGCTCGTCCAACTATGCCATCCTCCTTTCCAGTTTTTACATCAATCTCCAAAATTTCTCGTACCCCCCTGGATATCAAACACACAGTAGACTGCGTGAATATGACAAGTAATATTACAGTTATTCCCTTCAAGGGAATACATAATATTCACGTTGACAGGCTATGCAAATAAGGTAAAACACCCGGTACAGTCAACCGAAGCGAAATGCAGGGAGACAAACGAGGATATGCGTATTTTTTCTACATGGATACTTTCCTCCTCTCGTGCCTCTTCCGATCTTCGTGGAAGGAAAGAGCGCTCCTGCTCGTGTGAAGTCATATTATTGGATGAAGACAAAAATGTAATTGACTCCGCCAAGTCGAACTAATGGGCTCAAATACGTCATATTTTCGGGGTCTGACTTACACTGATTTCGGTGCCACACGATCTACAGAAAGTATATAAAATAAACGTTCTGTGTCACATCATATGCACACACAGACAGAAACACATACACATTCATGCAGCTTCGTCATCATCCTAATGATTCCAGTTTTATTGCGTCTTCTCCATGGAACATAACGGAAATCCTTGGTGACAAGAATTTGACAAGAATGAGCGACGAAAGAGTCTGACGACCTGTGAAGTGTAAGAGGATCAAATAATATAATGTGGGAAGTACATAGATGCACAGAGTTTAACCCAATCTTCGGCTTCACTCTTTTTCTCTTCTCAGTCAGTAAAGAAGAAGACGCACCTCGCTGACAGCCAAAGGTTGCTAGCTAAGAGAAAAGGGAAAGTAGAAATGTGTGTGTGTGTGTGTGTGTGTGTGTGTGTGTGTGTGTAAGAAAAGTGGGAACGAGTGTATGTGTGTGTGGAGGAGGAAAAAAAGTGATGACAGAGTGGAAGAAGATGAGGGTGAGACGTTAGATCCAATCCGATGTGTATGTGTACGGACAGGACGGTATTTACTTCATGCCGGGTATTAATTTCCTTTTGTATGGGTTAGACACGAAAGAAAATATATTATAGTGGCAAAGCTGTTACAACACCATGTGTATCGCTAAGAAAAAGACTCGCACTTACTACAAAAAACAAGCTTTTGAACCTACTCGTATATACATACATGTGAGGGAAACGGAGGAAGGGAAGAATGATTTGGCTCAATATTTTTCCTTCTGGCAATATGAAAGTATTAACAAAAAGAACGGCAGGGCCTTGACTGTTTTCCTGTGTAATTGGGCACGGCTAGCCATTGCTGTATATGTACAAAAGTCTCCCAAGCTCTTTCACTCACACAGGATGATGATGATGATGGCAACGAGAATGACGAGATTCTCAGTTGCCTCGAGGAACTTGCTTACATTCGAGACAGCACATAATTCTTTCTGTGGTGATGTGTTTTGGCAAAAATCGCTCCTAAATGTAGCTTAGGACTGTTTTGTCATAATAGGACGAGGAACATGGCTACCTCTGATCTTTGTACAGCTAATTTTCATGCTATGGTAGCTGGCGATGGAAAAGCTCTGCAAAGGGAAGGGGAACTTTGTTCTGTCATCCATGACTATGAAATTTTCTCTGCCGTCTTTTCAACTTGCCTTACTTCTCTTCCTCATCGTCTTGCTCCCTTCACACTCCCTGCACTACTGCTGTGTCACACTAATAACTTCTATCCCGCACAGTTATAATGGCAACTAAAGGGAGTAGGAGGAGGATGAAAAAATATGCCGAGCTTTGGGTTTTCCCATATAGCGGCTGAGAATAACAGTGAAACTTTTGCGGTCAGACGACCATGTGAAAACTTGTCCTCCATCCCTCTTTTGTGGTTCTGGTCTCTAAAATTGTCTCCTCACTCTCTTTCTCTCCCTCGCCAGCTGGGTATTAGCAGTTTAGAGTACATACTATATATCCATCCATTCATTGATTTCTTCCAGAGAATTTCTTTGTGAAGATTGCAAAGTTCTTCCTCTAGTTTCGTCCCGCATACATATAACATGTATGAAGGAAGATCCAACTCTTGCACATAAACTGTATCAAGACACTCTAGCTCGTCACGCCACTCACATTTCCAGTCAGTCTCCCTTGTGTTTGAAGTTTCACAAAATGTTATTATTCTAAAATGAAGGAGACAGTCTGCTAGAGAAAAACTTTTGAAAAAAAATAAAGCGGAACAAGCTGCTGAGTGTGCGGGGTGAGAAAAGGAGCCAATTCGGACGAGAGGTGGAGGACGACAAAGAATGCATTAATGCCAGTATATATTTCTATGTACACAACATTGGGAAAATGTTAATAGCGACGAGCTTGACTCTAGTGAAACTACTTGTCACATTCAATAGCAGCGGTCATGCTATGGGAGTTGGTAATGTAGATTGATATTGCGATTCCTCTGACAGCCACAAGGACATCCTGGCCCACACAAATGTGCTGCAGCCCTCAACTTACTCTCCATTCCTTGTTATATAGAAGAAGGAAAAAACGATGGGTCTTTATAGCTTTCTGTGTTTGTATAACAGTACGAGTACATATTCGTACTGAGGAAAAACCGAAATGCTTTATTTTCGTTTCGTAATATTTCGCAATTTCAATAATATTACCTTTGTTTTGACTGTTAAAGTAGGGCTAAGAAAGAAGGAACTGCCTTCTACGTATCCCTATAGAAGTCACTGGAAGCTCTCTTAAACACCAGGATGCAGGAGGGTATATGTGAATTATGAGGGCGACCGGGACTGACATAAACGACCGGACGCTGGGTACACTTCACCAACGTATCCTTCTCTTCATAATACGTACGCAATCGATATTCCATACACACTTGGGCTACGATTAATGGTCTAACAACAATATAAGATAAAAATATTTTCCGTCGTACTGGTTCAAGTATTAAAGAATGCATTGCCATGTTACCTGAGCCGAGTTTGTACCTACTAATCTTGTGTTTATAGTCGCTGTGATCTTGGCAAGATGGGATCTACATTTTCCAGATCGGATTACGTCTATACTCACAGTTTGAGATCGTTCTTAAAGATGACTTTGGAGCTAGACATCCGATCCTTCTTTTGGCTCTCAAACAAGTTGGGAATTGATAGAAAAAAGAGAGTGAGAGAGACGCAAGGGAAGCAAAACATCGTTACTGGTTATAGCAGTTGTGGTGTGGTATCGCCATGATATATCCGTAGAAATTGTCACCAATTTTAAGCCTCAAACTTACTGTACAAATGTTAAGAATACGACAGAAACAATATTTGAGACCAACATATTTCTCGTTAGAATTAATGTGAAAGCTATTTAAAAGCGAATTTTTGATAGAAAGAATGCCAGTTCTTCAATTTAGTATGTAATCTAAGAGCTTTCCAAGAGTCCCTACCACGGTTTTCTATTCTACTGGAAATCTAAAGATTTAGTTATTTAATGCTGCTTTGGTGCGAGCAGAAAGCTCTGGCGAGCCTAATTTATAGGGGACAGAAGCTGTGTAGTGTAAGATCCATGGTGTTTGGAAGGCGAAATGAGTGGATCTCTATGGGACCATAATGTCTACGTTCATTAGTATCTTGCACATTTGTCTCTGTATTGAGAGCTTAATAATGTGTTGGATCATGTGGGCTGTACATTACAACCAGAGGAATTGGAGATTGTCTACTCTAGCACTACGCGGGATGCAACGAAAACGATGCATCAGCAGAAGGAAACAAATCATTATGTTCCATTTCGCAAGGGTACAGCAAATACTTGGAAAATGCTATAGCCCCTCTTGTTGCCAGTGGGTTGTTATATGTGTGGTGTACAAGCGTGTGATAGCACGGTAGGAGAATACAAAGACAATTTTCCACCTACTTTCCTACCCACCATTAGTTTCTTCTTAAAGTAACAGCCATGTGCAAGCTTTGATTTCCCTACAACTCCCTCCTAATCACTTCTCTCATCACTCACTCACATTTTCTGTTTAAATTTAAAATGTTTTCACCAATTCACGTTTCATTCCCTGCTCTCTGCTAATTTATTTCAATAGAAATAAAATGAAATTCATAAAGGGGAAGAGTAGAATAGTACGCGATTGTTGAAAAATTATCAGTAAGGCAAGAGGATGTCATTGTAACGCGTGAAGGAAATATCGAAGCTCCAATACTATATCTATAAATACAGAATAGCCGCTAGCTCATCATAAAAATTCGTCGGAGGAACTTCTCAAATTCTGGACGCTTGCTAGCGAGTAACATCTTAAAGCGAATTTTCTTGTGTGCAAACGCTTCACAGCTTCCGTGAAGCCTGCTTCTGCATGCACTCCACAAGGTATTATTTATTGTGGGAAATATATTTCCGGAATTGTTTTGTACGTCAGGGTAACTAAATGCTTTTATTATGCGTGCTTAGTTTGCTCATACACTACAAGCTCATTTCTTTGCTCGTTCAGAGGTGATGCTGCTAGACAAAGCGTGGGTCACTTTTCTGACGGACAACATTTTCTGGGAATCTATCATGGCCACTGAAATTTTGAAAATGGTTTGGCTCCAATTATATTCGATTACGGTTGCGTAAAAACGAAAGTGTCCATTTCCTCAATAGATTCATGCTCTTACCGTTTCACTCTGGATACTTGATTTATAGCATGATAAGCTCTTGTCCGGTGTGACACAAATCCCTCAGAAATAGTTCGAGCGTAATTCAACCAACACTTTTGATACAAATAGTTCCAAAGTTTCTTCTGTCACTTCAACGAACTTCACTTTCCGCATTGTTGCTGTCTCCTTCCTCCGTATCAAATTATGAATGACAGCAGAGAAAGCCCTTAAATGTCGCAGTGTATTTATAAATTGCTTTGATTAATTCGAAATCTAGTTGAATAGAGAGCAACAATCGAGCCAGTATTGCAGCAGAAGGGTGACTGGACTTTACTGAACAGTCATCCAAGATTTTAAAGCAAAAACTCCAATTACTTTACTGGTTAGCAAATGAAATTATTTACGATACACTAATAGCTTGGCATTACTTTACATGAAGTGTGATTGTGTATGAGTATAGCATAGCGGTTGTATTATTTGACAGCATGCATGTAAAAGTTTGATTGAGAGCGGAGTAGGTGAAGGCCATAAATTAAGCAGAACAAGTTATAGGATATTGAAATTGGTAGATTCTTTATTCCTCTCCGCGCACTGTCACAACTGCCTTTTATATTTTGATACCTTGTCGGTGGCACAGATTTCAGCTTCTCGTTGTCTCCCCACGATCAAGTGGGAAGACTTGAAAATATGAGTATAAGGTGCTAGGAGAAAGTGGACAACATAACATGAGCCCTTCGGAGTCTGCCGTGAGTAAGAGAAATTTCACATATGGTTCCAATGTATATAGCAACGCTGACTTGGAATCGACATGTGGAAGTGCAGCCCCGATTTCCCATTATATCCACTTGAAAGGATTCCCCAAGCAGAAGGATGAGATCAAACTTTCTTCTCAGTCAGAGCCATTACAGCGCCCCATTGAATACCTCTAATTGCACAAAATCTTGGAATGAGCTTCGATTTTCTCCCCCCATCCTCCTACTCCTCTCTATCTTTCCTCCTTTATCTCCTCTCCATCTCCTTGAAAAAAATCGCTAGAGCATTCAACCGAATTGAATCGTATCAACTGGAGCGCTAACACACACACAATCACGAAAACCCCACCGACCCTTACCATAGCGTACTCTTCTCTTGCTTTAACTTTCCCTCAATATTGGACATAGGCTGTCTTCTGTATGCTTACGAAAGTTAGATCGCACACAAGTCAAGAGGACTTCTCTCCGAGTAGGTTGGAGACCATGGTGGTCACTTCGGAATGACAAGCTAAAATTTTAATGTTTCTGCCAGTCCTGTCCAAATATTTTCGTTTCAGATGAAAAAGAAACAAGAGTCATTGGATGTAGCCTATGGAGGAGGTACCTATAGGACCACGTCAACCTCATCCACCCGAAAGCTCCTACAGAAAAGCACTACCGTTTGCAAGTTCCTTCACGGTAAAATATTTCTGCTTTCTGTCCGACCTTAAAAAATTATTAGTGGTCCCTACCTAAATCTCTTCATTGAATTTCCCCTCAAGGAAATCATAATTTCATGAGAATGGTAGAATTTTTATTGCTTTTTCTCTCATGAGCCTTAAATGAAAATAAGCGTGAAAAAAATATAGGTCCTATATCTGAGCATTATATTACCACTTTTAATAAGTAACTTCTTCCTCTGTAGCTATTGTATTACTTTTACATGGTTGCATTGACATTTCCGCCTTTTTAGTAAGACATTACTGCAGTAGTTTTCCGGCATCTCCTCCTACAGCATGTTCAAAAAATTCTTACTTTCTTCCCTTCTTTTCTTCCGTTTTTCAAATGGAAATCAAATGGGAAGGAGAGGTGAAGTGAAAAGAGATGAAAAAACGTGACTAAATATAAGATACTTTGGACACATGAAATGAATCGAGGTGAACTTGACTTGAATTTTTACCACATTTTTTACCAAATTTTATTATGCCTTGCTACAAGGCTATCTTCTCACACTTACGAGTGTGCGTATGTGCGTGAGCCCAGATATTTGAAAACGGCGTTACACGTAGGTACCGAATAATATTAAGGATTTTCCGGGGTCATTCAAAGGTATCCATTTCGCAGTACGACGCTATGAGCTATTGTGATTAAGTGATATCTTTGGCTTACGTTCAGAATGTCGTCGTGTGTGCATGAGGCCTTCAAGAATTCATGTCTTAGAACGCAGGTGAGGAGAGGCAAAATACTGTAATTTAAAATGAAGATGCGCAAGAAAAAATTGGTTCTTAAGAAAAAACTTCTGGTTTTGACTAACGTTTAGCAGGCTCATATTCGCAATGGATTTCTATCCCCACAGCATATGTGAGCTGCAATACCTTCACCTTTGACTCCAGTACCCATTCAATTTTCACAGTAAAACATTGCTGATAATGGAAAGCAAGCTCCTTCCATGGGACTGTCTCACTTGTTCCCTCTCTGTTTCATTTACGAGTTCGACTCTCGTAGAAAAAATAGTAAGATGGAAGGCGTGCATTGCGGTAAGGGCTAAGAGGGAGTGAGGTGTATCTTGAATCTTCTCCGTTACGCTCACTCCATTCCTATCATACTAAAGCTATCAGCTTAGTGAGGAGATATGATTTAAGCGCTATCTCAGGGGAGTCAGCTATGCTCCTTCAGGAATTGTTGATTCTTAATAATGCGGATACTTTCACCATGTGAGGGAAACAGTCAGTCATAATCTTAGCCAGCATCTCCACGTCATTGTGAGAACAACTCTTGACGTGGGAGGCCTATTGTATACCGTGTGTCTGGTGCAAAATCCTAGGCTATCCTCTCAGTGTAAGTAACGTACTATGTACACGCACCAGTCTACTTTGTCTCCCTGTCTCCACAATGACTACACTGACCGTGATAGATGGCATAAAATGTGGAAATAAAATTCACACAAGACCCTCTCCAAAAGCACCCACTCACACTCTTCCACAGCGTCTGCCACCTCACCACACCATCGCGGCTGGATGGAACTTGAGCTGAGAAAGAGTGAAAGATGCTGCGAGAAGGAGGAGTATGAAGACGAAGTGGACGAAAAGGACGGAGAGAAAGTATGTTTGCACAAGCAAGAGCCGAGCTGCATGAGGTGAAAGCAAAAGTAGGCTACAGTCTCCTACATTCAAGCTAAACAAAGAGTCTCACATACACTAGTGGATGAAACTTTTTTTTCAGCCACCACATTTATTCTATGTCCACAAGCACTCACTCACTCACGCACACGCACATACGTCCAGGGACCGCACACATAAAACCATCAGCATCAACACAACTACTGCTCCTTCAGCAGATATACAGCCAGTTCATTTCTGCCAGTTTCAAATTGGAGCCTCATGACAAGTCACGTAAAGATCTTTGATTTGGGAATCACACGTCTTCCTCTTCCCCATGCTTCTCTGTCTACCTATCTGGAAAACCTATTGCTTTTCCTACGGCTCTCACGTACCCTCATCTGCTTCCTCCAACGACCCATCTCGCTCATGAAATATTACAACTAGCTAAAGGCAATCTACCCACGGGTTACAGTTGTATATGACAGCAGTACAGTCATATGTCGTACGAAAGCTCATATATAAATTGATGGGACAAATAGAGCAAGTCTGTGTATCTGCAACTAATATGTCTGTGTACATACGATACTCCCCAGGTAATTCATTTTGCTTCACTTACCCTTCATGTCCACAGGGGCAATCGTGAACCGAGTAATCAAAAATGAAATGTTAGAGAGATGGAGGCTACTCACTGAGCCCGACCAGCAGACTCCATAATTGTCCTTAAGTAACACACTAATGACGCCAAAGTTTTATGCATACACACAGACGCAAATGTATATCTCTGGAGACTTCCCAAGCTGTGACAACTCCATCTTATATACCTTTGTCAATGAACCAATGTAACAGACCCTCTAGAAAACTTTTCCCGGTCGGCCAAATGAGGACAGAAGGCTGACCTTGGGAGTGAAATGACAATGATTAGGGGGGGGGAATTCGAAAAGAAGATATTACGGTAAAATCATCAAACACGCTCTGTCTACATATCCAGCAGTAATGGGTTGGATGAGCATGCACGTACTTAACAAACACGAAGGACAGTGAAGAAGGCGCAGATGAGACTTTTGTATTCATTCGAGATTGTCTTAGACCATTGCAGGATTATCGTGTGGTGGATGCTTTTGGGTAACAATCAACATTCAACCACGAGTACTGTATTCATCATAGAGGATTTGGTGTGGAGTGGAGCATTGTTGAATCCATAGCCCAGCAGTGAATCCTTAAAGCTTCTTATGGCTTGCTCAATGACTGCTATCATTTCGGCGATTGCTTATACAAGTGCGTCTTTTTCAAATACACGTAGTCTTCAAGTAATGCTCACATTTTGTACGAATAGATGAAATGCACAGGCTTGATGTGGACTCCGGCTGTTGTTGTTGTATATATAGGTACGGTTGTCGGCTGGGCTCCACACTCACGACCGTTGATGCCTACATGTGAATACGTGACTGAAGGGAACAGAAATTTTCCTTTGGCTTTGAAATTCAAATTGGTATGCTGTGTTGGAGGGAAGTAGTCTGTATGTAGCTTCAGCCTCAAGTGTGCTTCCATGGCAGCGTCATCCAGATCCAGGAGAGAAAATTCAATTTCTTTCGCGATAGGCATGAGCAGGGTCGTTTTGGCCTCGATTATGGATTCTGCTGCAAAAATACAATTCCTTTCATTTCTACTCCTTCTTTTCCTTCAATTTCCTACCTCTTAACTCTTCCAGCTCCTCTCCTATTTCTCAAATGTAACCTTTACACTACGCTTCCTTTACCTCCTTCTACCGCCGGGATACAAAGTAAAATCCAGCAAGAAGTAATGATGGCACTTGCACTCACACAGAAGTATTAACGGATGGATAGGCAGAGAATTTCTCCAGGACATCTCCGTCCTTTTCTCTCAACGGCCACCATCCCTCATGCCCTTTAGCTACCAATCATAAAATTCGTTCATTTCACACTTGCACATACACGCACAAATGGAGACAAATAGTTGCAATAGATTAAAAGTTGGTCGAGTGAACAAGCCGATTGGCCTGCCACTGGATCATGCCACCGAGCAAGGAACATGATACGGAGGCATGAAAGAACACGCCCAAGAATTTCATTTGCTTTGACGCCTCTCAGCCTACTTTGTGTCTTGGTTTAAGTCCTCTCAAGTGAATCCCTTTCCGTCTTCTCACACCCCTTCTCTTTTGTAAGACACTTCTTCAGTTTCTCATACACGTCCTTGTTTAGTCGCGGTATAGATATGTACTGGGGACTATTGCCTACGTCCACTTTCGGTGTTTTCTGATTTGAAGGTGTCAATTACGAAGGCATAAGTGTCCTCAGGAGTCCTTTTCTGGGATTCCGACAACATCAATCGCTAGGGAAGGATTCGGACATGTGCCTTTGAGTACTTTGAAGTCTCTAGGTGGTATAGCGAAGGAGATAAATGGATGCGCGTTTGTGGGTTTTTTGGAGTTTTATGTGGATGTGTAAAAACGGAGAAAAGCTATGATTTACCTTGCAAACTGCGTTCTATTGGTAGAACCAAACAGGGACGCGAGGAAAGCCTTTGGGCCGTCTTACTCTATTGCTGAACACGTGGCGATGATTAACACTGCATCGTCACGTCATCATCACCGCTACGTCATCAGGAACAGAATGCAGCTCCAAATTAGATGAAACTCTACTATTGTCGGCCCACGTCATCATGAACAGAGGCCGGCTCCAAATTACCCAACACCCGACTACTGTCGGCCCAAGTTAGCCGAAATTCAAACTTCAAGTTTGCCGACCTGACCCGATAGTATCATTTCTTCAAGTTACCCGACACCCGACTATTTTCGGCTAATAATCAAGTAAGCCACTGCCGACTATACCCGACATTTGCCTCCAAGTTACCTGACTTTTACGACAAAATTCTGTCCAAGTTATCCGAAAATTCTCGGCTAATCTTCAAGTTAGCCAACCTCTAAAATTAATTTCTAAAAAAATGCTTCAAAATTCTGCAAAAAATACCTCAAAATTCTGGAAATACTTCAAAATTCTACAAAAATACTTCAAAATTCTACAAAAATACTTCAAAATTCTACAAAAATACTTCAAAATTCGTGTTGTATAAAAAAATATCCCCCTTTCGGGAAGCAGGATAGTCCGCCGCCGTGACTATCCTGCTCCCTATCGGGGGGAATTTTTTTTACTGTTGACATCAGAACTTTGTTTCCACTATGAGAATGATTAAAAATAACTTTACGCGTATTGATGCTCAAATAAATTCTTCAGTGACATGAGAGTTGACCATGACACGTGAGTGTGAGTTGAAAACGGAAGAAAGTTGTAAGGGAACAAGACATTTGTACGAGCGCTTGTAAAATGTAAGCAGAACGAATTTCTTGGGCGCTGGAGGAATATAAGGACTGCCTGTAATCGATCAGAATGAATATTATGCTATTCTCATGACCAGCATCATAGTCATCTCATCAGTGGAAGTATCACGTATTTCTCTCCCTTTGACACGCAGAAGAGCAACATCCGTCTGTTTACATTTGTTTTGGAAGCAACAGGGACGTTCTCTAACGTTCAATGGCTCTGCAAGTGTACGTCTTCCATGGATAGGATAGAAATCCTCTCAGTGTGTAGAGGGCTCCATAAAGGTATGATGAAAGTTGGGAAAGGCGCATTGGTACTTTCATTATTTATACTTGGTCACGACTGTATTATCATGTATTCCTTTCGGTTTATACAAGTGTACGAAGGAAAGTGAATTATGATGGAAATTAAAGAGAGGAAGAATACGAACAAGAGGAAAGAAATGCTAGAAATCAAGGCCTGTTAGCACAGTGCCATAGAGTGGGTGAATAAAATGAATTATTTAAACTAAAATGTTCCATGGAATTCATCCTTTCCCTTGTTGGAGAAAAGACACAAGAGAGCGAAGGAATAGGAGAACGGAAGGAGAGAGATCGTAGTGTGTGTCTAGAAGAAGCAGACTTGTTTAAACTGAATACGTTCCCTTAAAGCATGATTACATTACATCGTCCTCGCCTCTTCCCATTGTATGCATGTTCTCATGGATGGAGCACCTAGACGGGACTCGACTCCAGGATGTATGTAAGGGCATACATGCATAGAGGGAGGATTCAGCTCAGCTATTCCCAGCAGACCATGTTAGAAGTGAGCAGGGAAGAAGAGAGAAATGGGAGAGGAAGCTAGAAGGGAAAAAAGTTGAATCCGGGCAGAATGAGAGCTGGAGCAACGGTGGTTGAAGCTCGTAGAATATACGAGAGACCGAGAGACATGGGAGGAAGGGAACAAGTGAACATGATGCGAGGTGGCTGTCCGCATCCCGTTCCCATAGAAACCCGTCGCTGCTTTTGCCTTTGGTAGCAGGGAACATTGATTAATCTCGCAGCATCGTACTGACGTCAGACACATGCTCGTCTCCGTCTATACATACACACATACAAACCCAACCGAAAAATTCCTACTTCGACACCACGTTTTCGGAATTGGAACGTCAAACAACGGGCTCTGATACATCCCTTTCGATATACTTACATACCCCTTCGCGTTACATACGTAGCACTATGTACACATACACTGTTTTGCTACCTCAGACCCACATGTAGATCCTCCTGTATCCAATGTAGTAGCAGTCAGCACGCAGGGAATTCGGGCTCGTTGTCATAAAGACTTTTTTTTCCGCCGGCTCTCTCACACTCTTTCACTAGTGCCACTCTCTGTGTACGTTCCTCTTGCCTCGAGCCTTGTTTCAATAAGCCATCCATCATATTTTCCGATGGAGCTGACGGCGAAAATGCTCATACACAGACAGGCAGACACAAAGGACAAAGCAAGGGACGGAGCTGTGCAATGATTTCAATACTCTGTCGTCATTTTCACTGTGCAACTCAAGAGAGCTGATAACAAGCCTGTTATAGCATTTCTCCCCACGTACTGACTAATGACTCACACATACAGACACATTCACACGAACCAGCATGTACAGACATTAAGCGAAGCATTTACAAACTTGGAAGAGCTCAAACACAAATACATATACAGCCAATGGGAAAGAGACAGAGATTCTCATGTAGACAAACAGAAGAAAATGATACGCATACTCATGCTGCGAGCTCCAACCTCTACTGCTTTTCCTCATGAGTAACCGTAAAATGGGCGAGGGAGCGAGGGGTCTGCGGTCTATGTAGGAAGAAGAAATGGAATTATCATCATGTGCAAGAAATGAAGGCAGGCACGGAGGCCAAGCGGGAGAATAAACTGCAATTAGTATGTAGAAAGGGAGAGAGTACATATGTACATATACATATATATATGTAAAGAGTCAATATTTTGATTGTAAACAAAATCAAGCCAGGCAAAATCATAAGTACACACCTCATCTCAAATATAGAGGCAAGACAACTCTATTTCATAATAATCAGATGAGCTAGAACGTATGAAAAAAAAGGGTGAACTATTACAGTTTGAGAAGAGGAAGAGCAAGTTATATTTTTATGCATAATAATAATAGCTTCTTCCATTCTCATCTTCCAGATCTCAGCGGTCAAAATATGAATTTCTACCCTATTACCGCACAAAGGCACATGTATGAGCAAATCAGGAGTCTTGTAGCTCTTGCAGTTACAAGGACGGTAATGAGACGAAGGAGAAGGAAGTAGAGTGGACAAGTAAAGTAGCATTACGTGGAAGAGAGGAAGAGACGAGAAGGATGTAGTAATATGTACGCTCCTGCTCTTACTCAGGAAAATTACCTGAGATTCTTATAAAATTTTATGGACCTTTCCCTTTATGGAATGAGCTTATATGATTTGGGAGCCACTATATTTCATAGTAGGAGAGCTTTGAATTACAAGATTTCCACAAGACCTCATTTCCTGCCACAACCCCACTTGACAGCATTACGGTCAATTTTTACCTCCTGCCTTTACCCTCTCTCTCGCTGTAGCTGTAAGAAGACTCGTTTAAAAGGAAGAAAAAAGCATCTTTTGCTTCAACATATGCAACAGTGCTCACATTCTACACACACTTTAACCTTCACCGTATACAGACTGAAGTAATTTTCTCTTTACTACTCCCCAGATTACCCACCATGACGACTACCTCATAGGTCATATGGGTCTTAAAATTATTTAAAAGCTTCCCCCTCCACTCCCCGCACACGTTTTGTCTGATAAAATTCCTCCAGTTCCATTACATTCCAAATTTCCCATCATTTTTCACTCACAACAAAAAACACCATCGCCATCACCCACAACAAATCTTCCTCTCTCTTTGGTTAGCTAATAAGCATGAAAATGCTGGCATTTTTCCACAACAAAGACACCATTAATTAGTGCTCCTCCTGCACACACATCCACACAAATGCAGTTTTCTTATGTCACATAATTTATTGCCATACTCTAATGTTACTCATTTAAAATGGTCCTCGAGGTTCCCCACCCTCCGTTTCCCTTTGTGTAACTGTCAAGCTACGAGACAGAGGAATGACTTTGGAGTAAAGCACACACTACTACTGCATTAGTTGAGCTGGAGGGCCGTATGAGTACTATGTAGAAGCATGACAATGAATGGGTTCGGAGCACATAGTGGAGGCTGGACTGGAAGATAAGAGAATGAGGGAATAAGATAGTGTTGAAGGACGTTGTGAGTGCCAAGTTAGACGGTGTTATGGTGTAGAAAGAAGGCGGAATATAGGCTGGCTGGAGAACAAGTGAAAAGCAAAGTTCTAGCACACACACACACGCACACACACACCAGGCTCTCCAGTTACATGACTGTCTTCTATTTCAGTACTTCGTCGTTAACATTAACATGGCATAGGGTATCCTTAGGGACAAAGACGATGACGCTTGACGGCACTCATTCTTTCTCTCTTAGCAGCAATACAGTAGACAAGCCGTCATCTACATATACCTTTTTCTTAATTTCTCTCAGCCACAATTTTCGCTCTCTCGCTCTCCAACGAGGCTCGCATCGGCAGTCGCAGAGTAAGAATATGCTGCCTATATGTGTTGGCTCTGCAGATTGTCAGTTGGAGGGAAGGAAGAAGAAAAACATTAGATCCATTCAAGGCTTATATGCTTGCTTTCTCTTAACACTATTATAAGAGAAAGTAGCGATTAGAGAGGAGATGAGAAGCGTTCGTCACAGTGAGGGCGGAAGGAAGCATTACCCCAAAGTAAAGCTTCCTCTCCAGCTCCTTTCACCAGATAGAGTGAGAGAAAGAGCCTGTTAGAGGCATACAAAAGACACATATGCAATCCGTTCACAGTCCTATTAGATATACACTCTCGCTAGCCAGCGACAGAGCCCTAGCCACGATTTCATCAGCAGTAGAAATAGATAGACAGAGAAGAACAATAACATGGATAATAAAATATGTGCCGTAGTTCTTCCTGTCTCATCCTTCCTACCTAGCTCTTCCTATCTTATGAATTAGAAATATTACAGCGTTTACTGATTGATAGATTTATTAATTGACATGGGCGAATAAGCCACTTCAATGCAGTAACTATGCACGTTCGATCAACGTGGCAAAATTTATGCAAAAGCAGGAATTGGGCTCACTCATATGACGAAAGAACTTATTTTATTACTTGTGATGTTTTCTTCCACATTTATATTTTGAGATCATCCGACTTTTGTTCTATCGTTCGTATTTCTAAATTATATTCACGTCTCATAGAAAAATACATGTCGTTTTTAGTCGCGGATGTATTTTATTCTGACGACAGTGTACGTATAACTGTGTTTTCACGCTCCCGAGGCACAAGAAAATAATCGAGACGTATACGACGTGTGAAAATTTAGCGTAATCCCAACGTTACACTCCTTTAAAATCCCTTCGAGATATTCTACTCGTGTCAACAACCCTCTTCCCTGCTATCCTACTTGCATTTCGCACCATTGAAATAATTGTTCACATCGATGCAAGCTAGATGTGATACCTGCAAATGAACTAATAGTTGAAACCACCATTGAAAATAATAATTATTACTGAAGGCTTAGGAAGTAGAAGGAGGTTTGGAATAATGCATCAGACCCATTATAATAATTACATTTTCAAAAACAGTTCCCCTGTTTACAGGGAAATGATGTTACGTTATATTGTATTGGTTAATTGCAGTTAGCTCGTACTGCAAAGCCGACTGAAGTCGACATATGTTAGGCAATGAGTTTTTACATAGAGAAGCATGAGGGTGAAAGTGTAACGTGAAGAAGATTGGGAAGTCTTCTCTACAAGAGCAGTCAATCAATTTAGACCGTTCGAATTTTAGAAACTCTCTTACCAGGAAATTTAATTTTACCTCTACAACAATTAAGGGACGCTTAAAATTCCTCATGTGTGGAAGATGAAGGGATGTTCTTGGGCGGAAGTAGTGCACGTCGATGAGCATAAGAGCCTTATGGCATCTTGTGCGTACGTAAGAACCGAACTTAATGCTTACTTTCGTTTATATTACAAGGGCTTTAATACCTGCCCTTCACTCTTCACCCCACTCTTATCGAGATTGACGTGGCAAGAAAAGGAGCTTCTATTTCATAAGCCACTCCGCTCCTTACCATGTGTCTATGAGGGAAGGAAATGGCCGTTTTAGTACTTTTCCAAATGATACATTGAGCGAGTGTAAACGGCTAGCAAAGAGGGAATAAATGGAGCCATTCTTCCTGAAATGTTCACACCTGCCGAACACACGGCAAAACCTTCCTGATGCACAAGGGGAAGTGCTTTAAAAATTGAAGAATTCCTTCTCTTCACTCCTTTTCTATGCTGAGAAAACATATGAGTTCAGGCTACATACGCTTTTGTGTTACAAAGCGACACGAACCGCACCTAAAATCTTGTGTCCCAGAGGGCCATTTAGACGTGGGATGTATACCACAAATCCATTGCCATATATCTACAGTTCCGTGGATCACTTTCAAATGGAGCAATGCGTAGTGAATGGAACATCAGATATGCAGATGGCTACTGTGTTATTATTATATCTGAGTGCCCCTTAGACCACATTGAGCCGGTGTTGGAATGCCAATCTTGCTGATTAATATTATTATTGGCATCGTTATTATCGACACCATCCAACGGACCCTAAAAGGAAATACTATCTCTTCTACGTGTACGTATTGAGTGTACTATATGGACAAGAAAGGAATCATGATTCTACTCCATTCGCTATAATCTCACGTTCAATAACTGAACATCATTAATTGGGCAAAAGTATTGTTCCGTTAACAACTGCTTTCTGCTTTTAGTAAAGGGAAATTATGGTGTATTTATGCCAGTATAGGGAAGATCGTTTCTTGCACTAACGTCATGGAATAGCCCTGCTGAAATTCATACTCGACTGTTATATAAATAAAAATCATCATAGAGAAGGAAATTAGATGAGAAAAAAAATAGGCAGTTTGCGCGGTACGACGTAGAAATGTATACGTAATCGTAAACATAATCTTTAACATGGGTTACCATAGTAATTTTCACGTTTACGCGCGTTACGTTTGTGTTACGTGGATTTTCGCAAACTGCCTAATACCTGGTTCAAATTTGTGTGCCAATTGACGAAGTAATCAAATGTTGGAATGATTTTTACGACACAAAAGCCTCAGGAATCCTGATTTTCTCTGTTCTCCAGTGCTATTATTAGCTCGTTCAATCTTACGAATCCAGACAATTGACTACGATTTAATTTACTACTACATCAAACTTTGTTATATGACAGCAGAAAGGGATTGCTGTGAAATGTATTGTGACATGAGGATTGTTGATATGCATTAAAAATTCTAGTAGTTTTATAAATTTCGACAGACTGATTACGCAATGTAGTGGATGTTAAATTTTTATTGAGCCGCTCAGAATTCTTGTGAAATATTTATATCGAGAGATGAGAGAAGAACGATGATGATGATTGCATGGTGGAGATTTAGGTCATGAGATAGCGGCTGACTGTCTCATTTCGTAGTTCCTCTCATATTTTCTTACTGGTTTTGTAAGAACTTTCGCACACCAAAAGGTTTCCAATGCATAGTGACTGCTACGATGCGAGAGGGGGAAGAGAAAATTTGTAGCTGAATACTTTGGGTCTATAAACGTGCTTGCATGGTGGTTATAATTATTAGCACAGAAGTACGCAAAATATGGGATGGAGCTGTTTCAGTGAGGAAAGCAACAGCGTGATAATGTTGTAAATAATATATTAGCTTAATGCTGCCCATGATCGTCCTCATTAAAAATTCCGTTTGAGAAGAGTAGACTTCCAGGCATGGGCATCCATGTGTACTTGTGATGTGTTAAGAGAAAATGTGTGGATGGATGCGGAACCTCCTAATAAATTATATTCAGTGAATAATACAACGGCCTACGTATGCTCTTGTTAGTTTCTGTGCTGGAGTTTGAATGAATATTCAGGTCATACAAAAGATGTGCACAGACTTCAGTCAGCCTCTGGTCATGCACACATACATACACCTTGCCTAAGCGGCTAGATGAAGGCTGGGGTTACATATGTTCACATTTATAGCTACTCTACTTGCGTTAGTTGCTGTACACGTTACGGTTGGCGGATAGTGTGAGAGGCTTGAGTTCCATGGCCTTGTCGTGTCCTATGTATGAGCTAGTCTGCCCATTAATGTTCCATAGCTTGCATGAATCTGGTGGGGAGAGAAAGGCTGAACCAAAGGAAGGAAGCAGACGAGTACAGCACAAAATATTAAATGAAGACTCCTTATATGAGCAAAATGGAAGGGAACCAAAAGAGCTTTTGCTCTCTCTTCTCTTTGAAGTACTCCCAATGTATTCCGTGCGGAGGTGAACTCTTCCTGGTAATTAAAGCTCGGTCAAGAACAAAAGCGATTCTCCTCTCTATAGTGGAACAGAACATGGACTTTGCTTACTCCTCGCTCCACGCTTTCCTTCTAAATGTATTCGCCACTATCGAGGAGCAGGCATACTGTATTATTGGCCTGATTTAGCTCCACGGGCAAAACATAAGACCTCGGAGAAATGGCTACATCTGCGCCCTTTTCCCCTACACTTTATGACTATAACACACATGTGAGGGCACGATTAGACTTTTTCCTTGTCGTAATTACAACTTCCTCAACGACTTTCCATGAAGACATTAATTCCTCGCTTACTAAACAAGCCCTGATGATCTGTAACTTTAGGATCCGAGCAAACACGTTAACTGATTATTAGACTCGATACTACCCAGACAATGTGTGGATTTTCTGTTGAGAAATGAACAATTTAAAAATATTCCCCAAGTTTGGGGGCACAGTAGGCGCGTATTGTGGGCCGTCCCCCTACTCCCCCTTATTGCTATAGAAAAAACTTCGAGCTCAAGCCAATTCAGCCGCTTTCAGTGAATGTTGAAGTAAAGGGTAAAATTTTGAACGTTTTCTTTGAAGCTCGGGTTCTAAATTTCCTCCTATGCTTTAACATTACCTTCTTTTCACACAAAGTCTCCTCTGTCAAAATATCTTAAACGCACAATCATCTACAAGGGCGAACATTTAACGAGCACACTTGCGACCCCCGGAAGGCCTTCCGGGGGTGGCAGATCCTTCGCTACAGATTGATGTCGCTGAAAAAAATAACTGTCACTCATGGACAGCGCTGCAGAGTTCCAAAGAAGACCTCGAAACTGCAGCCACTGAAGCGTCATGATCAAAGTAGGCTCGTATTAGAAAAATACACGCCTAAAAACGACTAAGCTCAAACTCTTTTGTGATGTTATTTCTTATGCAAGTAACGATAAGGAGAAATTCGGTTCATTTAAGATTCGTGATATATAACCAAGACCGGGAAAGCTGGATGAATGAAGTCAGGGTTTCTTTTTCTTTTTACAAAAGTAGAAGGTGGTAGTAGGATGTGGCAATAAGTGAAAACGGATGGATATTTTCAAATATAAAAAAACTACCTCAATTTCATCCCGAAATCTGCTTTGGCTACGAAATACTCACTCAATGAACCTCATTTGGTTGTCATACAAAAGAAGAAAGCGAGAACTGATGCTTTGCAGCTCTAGAATTCTAGAAGAAGTGGCCAATTAGCAGCCGTCTTTAGAACCAGTAAGTGTTCATTGTGTAAGGAGAAACGCAGACTGTGTACGTAATAATAGCTTCCGTCTGGTAGAATATACACTTAGGGTACGTCACGTTAAGAAAACGGACTTGGAAATTTGAAAGGAGCTACTCAGGACTTGTGTGCTTTTCTACGCAGACTGGAGGCAGAGATTGGACTGTGAGTAATGATGGTTGTGGCGTTAAAGTCCATTGAATACAATAAATAGTCTTTGTGTCAATGTCAGTGCATTCTCCCTTTCACCAGCCCTTACGATAAGATTCACTTTAGGCCCTTCTATAGTTCCTTCCAAAATACACACACACATACACACAATTTCGGAGCAGAAAAAATAAAGGCAGAAAGTCTCTACATTCACTCATGTTTTCTTCTTCGCCATCCTCTCACCTTATCAACAGACTTTGCCAATATTTCTCTCTCTACATCTCTTTCTACATCTGCTCGAGTGTATGTGTGCGTTTGTATGTGTGCGTTTGTATGTGTAACTAAGACTCTTAGTGCCTTGTCTATTAGCCAACCTTTGTGATCCTGTAACAAGGAATGATTTTGGTGGATGAAATTCGAGGGAGTAGCTTTATGGCCGTGTTACTCTCGCTCTGACAAATAGATGCTGCACACAAGCCCACACACGCATAGTCGCCAATAAAGCAACTAACAATACACCACACATGCTAGTTCATGTCATACAAGAGCTTCATATGAAAAAGCAGAGTGAATGAGACAGGCAAAGCTACACGGAGATACTGAGTGAGAGCGGGAGTGAGGCAGAGAGAGAAGTAGATGAAAAGGCGACGAAACCACAAATTGAGGGCATAATAGTATATGTAGTAGCATTTGATTCTACGTGGACATTCTCTTTGGCAGTCTATCCATCTCTTTCTCGTCAAGTCAGAGTTCATATAGTGATCTGGACAGAAATAGGAGACTAATGAGCTGTAGGGTTGAGCTCTGCCGCCTTTCAAATGCATTGCTCAAAATGGGAGACACGTTCCAACTTTATGACCTGTCTTCACATTCCGATCGTCATCCGAAATTGAGATCTATATTGGCCGTCAGTGTACCTTAGTGTCCCTAACACACATGCACACAAGGCAGTCTGACGCAGCAGCTGCATACATATACACGCGACTGTCTAGCACATACGTGCACACACATACTCACAGATGGTATCACACAGTTTATCTGTCATCAGTAAATCTTGTGCTACTCTGACTTTCTCTGTACGTACGCAACTCTACAGGGTAAGATCTCGGCTGTTCCAAAAATGTCAACTCTAATTGGGATCCCCGACTCGCCTCTACCTTCTTCCTTGCTGCACACAGAATTTTTTAGTAAGAAAAGTGAATTTTCTTCTTCATTCTAAAGGTTCATCTCCAGAGCTCTGCAATCGTCTTCAGCATCATCATTGGACTCAAGTAAATTCTGAATCTCCTTCTCTCATTCACTTCCCATCACGTTTCACAAAGAAATCAAAGCTGTGGAGATATTAAGTATAAGAGAGAACCGCACCTTTCATTTCTCCATCTCCACAAGATCCTAATATGTTCCCTTTCAGCTTACAAATTGGTCGTTCCGGCTCCTTGAGCAATCATGTTAGAATCCATATTTCGTTAGACAGAGAGAGAGAGAGAGAGAAACAGACAGCCAATCAAATCAGTTTGTCTGATGTGGAAGTAAATTGATAACGAATGCATGTTATGAGTGAAAACAGCTTGAAGGGGGAAGAATCAGTGAACGTAACATATTTGAAATTACATGATAATTAAAAGCAAATTTTTTCATTGGCTCATTTTCTATTGCCAATCTCCTCCAGCCCGTGGATACTTGATTGTACGACGAGCGCAGGAATCCTGGTATTTGGGAATGTTTTTTCAGCCTCAATATTGACCAAGCCATACTTTTAGATCAACATGGTCATTAGACATATGAACAAAGAGGACGTCCGTTCAATGGCTTAGCAGCGAATGTGCAGGATCATCAAGGGTACTAGCACCTAACCTGCTTGCGAAGGAGAATGAACTCGATAGCTATATACAAACTGAGTGCACCACATGGAAACAAACTTACGAATGGATTCCGAAAAGCCCCTACTTCTTATTAGTCGCGGTATATTATAATGTACGCGACTATTGAAATCACCCTCTTGTGATTCGGAAGTGGTCTTTCCGACGGCCTAGGGGTCTTCAGGAGTGCTCTTTCGCGATTTGGCCAACATCAATCGCTCGGGAAGGATTTGGACATGTGCCTTTCAGTAATTTGAAGTCTGTAGGTGTTATAGTGAAGGAAATAAATGAATGGCTGTTTCTGGTTTTTTTTTAGAATTTTATGTCAAGTGGGGAACGCTGTTTCTTGCTTGGAGTGAATGCGTGTAGTCTAGGTATAATGAGTCCTCCTTAGATACGTGTATAAGGCTGTCTAGGTCAATATCATCGCTACGGCAAACGTTGGGTGATTAACTCAGTGGAGCTTATGTACGAGAATGCAAGCTTAATATTCCAAGTGAGATTAGTAGAGCAATGGTCACGATCATGAATATTGGATCCAGTGGATTTGAACTCGAAGTCTGTGAGTTGAAAATATCCTCCGGGAGGAATATTTCTATTGGGGTGGGCATTGTGTGTGCGTGTGTGTGTGTGTGTGTGAGGGGGCGCCGAGGGGGGTCACGACGGGGGGTGTCATTCCGGAAAATTCAAATCAATTCAGGGAAATTCAAATAAATTCAGGGAAATTCAAATAAATTCAGTATAATCAGTTAGAACTGTAGTATCTGAGTATTTTTGCTTGTATTTAGAGATCCATCATAGCTATATGTACTCAAACCGACAACCCCCAAACATCTTCATTATTTAATGCATCCACCAACAATGAGCACCACCCCACGCCGCGACTATCCTGCTCCCCACCGGGAGGATATTTTCACCTTCATTTTACCAGTACAAGCTGTAGCAACAACTTGTAGTCATCCTAAAATCGACAATAATAACACTAATAGTTCACATCCTGTTTCCATCCATAGCCTTTCCCCTTGAAATCCTCATGTCTTGAAAAGATGCTAACGAGAACGCCCTTTTAAGTACCTTAATCAGCTTTCCTTTTAAGCTCTCACGTTCGGCGGACTTACGGAGGGACGGATTAGAGTAAGCACCTACTTACTATCCCACCATACCGCACCCAGCTCTTTACCATAACAGGGGTGTGTTTACTAATAGTAGTCATGGTGGATGCGCTACCACGTTGCCCAATGATATATAAGTGCAAAGTCAGTAGCACTTGGAATGACTCCCACATGAGCGACTTCATAATTTTCTACGGACAAGTTTATACACAATAACGGATTAACCATATAACTCCTCAACAGCTGATTATTTATTAATTCCTCTTCCCTCTCTCTCTCTCTCTCTCTCTCTCTCTCTCGTTCTCTTTCCTTTCCTCTTCATCTCTCTGTTCTCTTTGTAATCATAGCAAAAGCTTTAGTAATTTCCTCACATCCGACTTTGAGCTCTTTCCTGGAATCAACAACGTTCGTCTCCTCGAGTGCCACCCTATACTAGAGAAAGAGCTAGTGGAAACTACGAGAAAGAGAATTCTTTGTAAGCATCAACGCAGTACCATAGCTAATGCATGCCAGAATCATCCCAATCGTTACTAAAAGAACAAGCAAACGAATTTAGCAATGAGATCAAAAGAATTACCCAAGACTAGCTTCTCTTCCATCTTTTACGTCCAAAGTCTTATGGGGACTGGTTGGAATAAAAGGAGGAAATCGAGCGGTGACCACCAACTTCGTCCTCTTGTGTTAGCACCGTCTAAAACGAAGACAGAAACTCTGTTAAGTTCCCCCCAATTCAGTCACTCAACTGTGTCCAAGAAACTCTGACTGCTTAAAAGCAATTGCCAGCAATAGTGGGCTTTCATATAGTTTCCTGTCGCCTCCATCCAATTTTTATGGCATTTTCAACGTAGAAAAATGCCGTTGAAAAGCACTTGCCTGATTTTGGCATTTGACTTCAGTTGCAGGTCTTCGCGGCCTTTCAAGCTCGTGTAAATATTCCCGAATTTCAAAACCATCAGCATAAGCTTATTGCTTTCGGTAAACAAGCTGTCAATTATGTATGTTACACGTTCACTATTGTAGTTTGTTACTTATAGCATCAAGGAGAGGCGCAAAGTTTTTTTTGGATCAAAGGTGCTTTCCTGGAATGCTTGGAATTTTCTACTTTTCTCAGTAACTCCGTTCTCTGACTTCAACGAATTTCT
>JAQIWI010000553.1:0-28290 GCA_034698825.1 Deuterosminthurus bicinctus | reverse complement strand
AGGAAGCTTTTATATTTGAGCAAAGAATCATCAGGTTTCCAAAGGCTACCACCACCTCCACCATGCAGTGTTTCCACAAGAACAACCCACAAAATTGCCTTGAATCCCCTGCGAGCAGGTCCTTTAATACATTTTTTTCATCACTATCTCATTCAAACTTTGGTTAAGGAAAAAAAGACCCCAAACGCTTACCCAGCTTTTCCTACCACATTTTAGTAGTAGCGACTGGAAACGTAGACAAAATGCTTCGAGTAAGCGTAAGAACAAATTTGGTATCATTTCGTCTAATTACGATAATTAATTCTGCACCCTGCTCTGCTTTTTCTCATTGCACATACAAATGCTGTCATCAATGCTTCTGTCACGAAGATCCGCTGATGCAATAATGCAAATCCAAAGATTGCTGCGGCCTCAAAGAATCATGAGAACAAGGACTGAGGATTAAAGACGGGATTAGGAGACCGAATAGACCAGAAGATTAGAAAGGTACCACTGATCATTATTAACTGTCAAACTCCAAGCTCCTTGTTTTCTAATTAAGTTAACAAAGAGGATTCCATTGACTCTACAAGCTTGGAAAAATAAGAAACCACAAATTGAGATCACACCTCAAAAAATATGATGCAGGGACAAAAGTATTTCAAGTGCCCCTAAAAATTTTCTAAGCACCCTCCGCCCTTTCCACTTGAATTTCATATCTTCTTCCACGTCCCCGTTACTCCAGTGAGTCTCACAAGTGCGCCCATGTTAAGACGACGAGAGCTTGAATAAACAGAAGCATCATCCTTTACATACGCACAATACAACAGCATCCACGCTGTCATCCAGATAGAGAAAAACAGACCGCCTTCTGTAATACACGAGGGAGATTCCATATGGACACACCACAACAAGTAATAACCATATGTTACTCACACAGTCACACAACAAACTTTCCCATCACAACATCCAGTCAAGCATCCCACTCCCATTACAGCACCACCACCAATGATTTCATCCATTTAGCTGAGAAAACATGCCGTCTATATACCTCTGAAAATGATTAAGTCACTAACCGCTGTTCAACTACCGCAATTCTAGTTAGTAATAACAACAATTTAGAGCAGCAGACTACGCGGCTCTCCAGCACTCATGACATGACGGTCCACGGCGTTTGAGACACGCAGGCAAATCAAATTAATTTCCTTAACAACCACTACCACTCCTCCCTTTTTTCTTCCTTCATGTGAAAAATCTAAGGACCAAATCATGAGCTAAATCAACAACATTTCATATCTGAAAACCAAGAACAAGCGTGAAAACATTCGACTGTAGTTTTCCCTTGGATAATCAGCGATACTGACAAATTCACCCGTCCTCACGCTAGAAACTTCATTAGCCGGCTTCTAATATGCGGGAAAATCTCACAAAAAGTTGCACAAAGCGATAAAAACATGTGAACACATGCAAACTCTATTTTTCTACAAAGCCTTTGGCCTTAAACGTTTTTCATCAGCACTCTTCTACCAAAGACATTTCAAATTGTGCCTTTTGTTAACGAAAGAAACATCTGCATAGGATTTAACCACGATCTGATACACTCCCTTCATATTCCATTTGAAATGCATCAATTACAAGACAGCAGTTGCTAATTACCTCTGCGAATCAAAGGGGGTCTTTCTTCTGCTTACATAAAGCCTGCCGCATTATCATAAACAGACGGACAGACTGCCAGATAGAAGTTGATATTACAAGAGAAGACGAACGGAATGGGCGTGGATACATGAGATTTTTCCCCAACGTAAACAAATGAAATAGACAGGTCGAAGCGTGTTAAATTCATGTCTACTCGCAGCAGGGAAGCGGTTGTAATAGCATCAAATCCAGCCAGCTTGCTCCTGTATCATCCTCATCATCTTCATTGCCCTCCACATCCACCGACCGATCATCTTCAATTTGCACCGCAGAATCTGATTAGATTCCAAACCGTCAGCCCTACTGAGGAGGCCTATCTTATTAAATGGAATTCATTCCGGGAGCATAGTCAAATTAATTCAAACATGCTTATCAATTTATTGCATATGATTTAGCAGTAGCAATGATGACAGGTGACCATTTGCTTCACTTAAACCCGAAAGTTCCTCTGTCTTCCCAAGACTTTCGATTCAGCTCATATTCGAACTGGAAAATGTTGGAAGAATTATTCTGATAAGGATTGGGGGAATAATATGGAGCGCATGAGTAATCAAAATACCGCACGTCTGTACTTTACCGACGGATGTTCATTAAGGAGGTCGTGAATGCGTAATTGAGACAGAGAAGCGTAATTGGCCCAACCATTCCAGGTCTTGGCTTATGAAGACTTGCTCTGTAACTGCGACCTTGAAATTAATGCAAACGTTTAACTTAAGGGTGAATGCAAGTCAAGCTGTCCTATCTCCCTTTGCGTCTGCACAGTTTCAATGCTTGAAATCAGGCCAGAAACGGGAGCCAGTGCAACTGTACGTATGTGACTTGAATGGATCTGTGACATTACCAGACCTGTCACTCCCCTCGCACCTCAACCTGCTCATTGCCAACTTCGCATTCCACTTGACTTGACGACATGAGCATTGATATCATCCTGCTCCCATCCTCCGCCACATCCTGAATTTATTTTCCAATTACCAAACACTTGAGCCTCTGTTTTCTCTGCCGTCTTCTGACAGTATAATGCCAGCTCTGTGAGCCATTGGAAAGGGACAGGTTTGGCACGGTGGATCACTCGTAATCACTCTCAGATCCCCCAAATTATTAACATCAGCTCATGCTCCGTAAGCAAACAGCAAGGAACTGTCAAGTAATTCTCTCGCATTGGCAATTATTTCTCTCCGACAGCCCTTGTTCAACTTCTCTCAGTAGCCGCAAGCTTCCTAAATTGGAATCAACAACGAGCCGAATGTGATTATGCGTGTGGCCAATGGCTACACATTCAACACAGCACAACTGATCACTGGCAACATTACGATGATCGCAGGCCAAGTTGGTTGAAACATGAGCGAGCATATCAGACGAATCATCTCGATCCTCCTATCACCTCAACATCTAAATGACTCAGAAGTGAATGCCAAGGTTGAGGATATCCCTGGCCAGTGTTATTTGCATATTTAAAAGCATTATGATTAGTGGCTGACAAGAATCACATCGCATCAGTTGAAAGCGAAGACAGAGCGTTCACAATAATTACGCTTGCAATAATAACTTTCCATGCTTGTTTGTAAACTTTTTCAATGAGCTCGCCCCAAGGAGAAACCTTGGAGTCTCTTGTTTCTCTCCCTCATCTCGCTGTCTTTTTTCCTTTTAAATCCCAACAGACTGGAGATTTGAAGTGATGATGACTCACAATCCCGACACTATCGTCACTTCCAGCGTCCGCACATTCACTCTGGGTGCATAAAGGGTATCGAGGGAGAGGATCAAAGGCTATGAGTGAGCTCCATTAGTGAAGACGAAATGGATGGAAGCGCGGACTGATTAATAAATGCCTTCCAGAGTGCGTGCTGATAAGAATAAAAATTCCTTCATCCTATTTAACGTGCTTGAAAATCCTTTTAGCTTGACAAACACTACGCCTCCTAGAAATCAAGAGCATCATATATTGAAAAATACACAAGACTATACAGCCGATCCTTCGGCTGTGTCATGTATCGAATGATCCACTATTGAATGAAGCAAAGTATTACGTGTCCGGAAAAAATCATCCGCCCCTCCTCCTTCTCTTCATCCTGTTCGAAGCTGAAGAGGAACTTTGTCGCTTAATATGCAGACGAAGGAGGTAATTTTTCAAGCTGTTAAGAAATTCTCAACACCATCACAGCAACTAAGCTTCATCCATGCACATCACACACCCTCATCCAGCCCAACTGAGAGGCCCTAAGAGTCACTTCTACTGCTTCCAATCACAAAGATTATGTTCATCAGGGTAATGGTATCCTTCCTTTGTTGTGATTTCAAAGCTTCCACCACCACGACAACGACAGCGATCAAGAGCCTTCTCCACCCTCACTCATATTTTGTCATGGTAATCGTAATTTTTTCCAACCGCACATTATATGTGGGACCTCCATTAAAGGGAATTTTTGTGGCCCCTTGTAATATTCTGTTGTGTGTACTATGTGTATGCCCGCATGTTGTGAGGACCATTCCATGATATTTTGCTGGATCAGCTTTCAACAAGAAGGAGCGTTAGAAGTGAACCCCGCTATGCTTAAATGAAATCATAAACACAACCAGGCATGCAAGCACGCAGAGAAGGAAGAAACGCGAACGGCCAGAGAATATTAAATTCACTCTCCCTTCTTTCCAACACGGACGGGAGGACGGCAGAAAACTCGGCGTTTTTACCTTTTTAACAGTTTCGTTTTCTAAAACTTGAATACGCCCTCACTCCTGCAGAGCACCACCATCCATTTACTGATTAAATGGAATCCACAATGTCAAACTTCCTCTTCCCCGCATCAATTCTCCCCTTGTCTCGGGTAAAGCTCTTTTCTTTCCATCGCCCAGCCGGAAGGGCAAGAGAAAGTCCATTCTAATGACAAGTGAAACAAGTGAGAAAAACATGGAGATTTTATTCACGTGAAAGGTGGAAAAATGGAGGCTATATGGATGGCGATGATGATAATGGTTGCTCAAATTGAGGCAATTAGCATTCAACTCTTTCGTTACCTTTCTGAACATTCTAAAGCTGCCACATACGAACAATTAACAATGGACTGTAAATCTCTTCCGAGTCTTTTCTCACTTGACTGAATGAAAACTAGAGAGATTAAGATGCTACCGATGACCTTCCTCTCCTCCATTCCCCACAGTTTGCTTGCACGAGCGAGCAACCAGCTTTGTCTCAAGCTCAAGATAGCATCGTTCCTGCTTTAACTCCAACTGTCATGACAGACTATCTGGTCGTCGTCGTCCACACAAGCACATGAATAAATCATGCGTCCATTTATTCTCTGCTCCCTTCTCCTACACAGCAGCCAACATGCAAGAAGCCACCAAGGGAGTCAAAATTGCCCAACGCACAAAATAATAATAATAACGAATCTATTAAAGGAAATTGAAATTAATGTCCCTTGTCCTAGAATTTGCCAACGTCTATTATACTTTATTGGATCACATAAGTGTCACTGACATGGCCAACCTGCTGAGTACATCCATGGTCTCATCCGTCACTGTCCTGACTCTGTGGTCAACGCATCCACATTTATTATTCTATTCTGAGTAGAGGCCGGCGGAACGACGTAGAATTAATGCTCTCAGGAGCAAAACACATTAAAAAACATCTCTGCACGTCAGAATGACACAAGTCCACAAGTATCAAGTTTTTCTGGAGACACTCTCATAGTTAGAAGTTGTTGTCATCGGAGGCAAATATGTGCATCTCATGCCAAACTGAGTGTAATCTTAATAGAATCTGTGCAGGTCGGGCAGAAGTACAAGAGGAGTATCGTGCTCTCTGTGGTGGGTCTCCTGGGAGGCGGAGGATTGCGTGATAGGTGCAAGTTATTTGAGTGATGGAAGCGACTGGTCTAGTAATAATCCAACTGCCATCATCACGGACTCTTCCTCTTATATAGCTCCGACTCTAATGTGATTTCCAATCTAAACACTCCTTCCTCTTTCGTTTTCTCCCTGACTTACGGAAACTATACTCTTTGCCAAACCTACATATGTGAGGAGGGAGGCCTGAAGGAAAAAATATTCCCGGGCGCCCCCACCTTGAGCAGTGAAACTCATGACCGACAAGACACGACATTTCACCATCTATACAGCAACACACAACCCTCTCCCTCCAATCACTGCCAGTTTGGAGCTGCTACTTTATGTAGCTTACTGGATAGATATACATCACATTGAAAAACTCACTTCTCCAACTTTTATGGAATTATAAGTGTGAGAAGGGTGAAAAACTATACGACTCAGTCTCACTTACTCTCAAATTAACACACACACTAAAGAATTATACGTGAGCTGAAAAGAGAGACTGTACGTAACTGGGCAGAGAGGTTTGTTCATTCCTGACTATATATACCCTCGAGCTTCCTATTGCCGTAGAACCCTCCCGGTTTCATTTGTTAATTTGCATCCCTTCTTGATAATGAAGAGGGACGTGAGGTGATGTGGGAAGGCGAGAAATTATGTAAAATTGGGACGGCTGGGGAAGGTATAGCTGGATAAGAGAATACCTGATGTTGTGTAGCTTGCAGGACGGGACAGCTTCGATATCGATGTCGCTTCGTTGCCAGTTCCCACCATGGAACGTCTTTACGAGGCCTCCAGGGGATCCCATCTTCCATGACGGTTTCTAAAGGAGGCTTTGGGAGGAAGCAACTACGATGGAAATGTCTTGTTTGACTGTTCGACTGACATAATGTGGGATTAGAGCCATCACCAGGTATGCCTGCTTGGAATGAGCCACTATTAGCGAGGCTATTATCCGACACGGAGGTGCGAAGTCTCGCTGTATTCGTCATCATCGTCGTCGTCTGCGATATACCATTCCCTTCTTTCTCACTCATCTTCCCACCAGCCCCATTTCTCGACACAGCTGGTGGGAACAGTTTGTTTGGTAAAACCAAACGACGAATCTTCCTACTCAAACTAGATGAGGATTTTATTCTCGGTCGCCCACCGTTCACACTTTCGTAATGTCCATTGGAATTTGAAGGAGCTCCTTGTCGATTCTGACTTAATCCAACGTCTGTAGAATTACTGCAGAACTGTGTTTGTTGTACTCCCATAGAGTCCCATTGTTGTTGTTGTTGTTGCGCGACAACATTTCTAGGAAGGTCTGGCGGATTACTAGTCTTGCCATATCTAACACTAGAGTACTTGGCTGTGAATCTTCCATTTATTACGTCGGCACTATTGCCAAGACCAGAGCTGTGTGAGAGGCTCCTATCAATCCCAATGACTTTCTTCCCCGTCCCTCCGGCTTTACTTGTTGGATTCAAAGGTAAACAAGCCGTTTTTTGAGCTCCGATGGCTTGATTATTATTGCTCTGTTTTTGCTGTTGTTGAAATAGATTCTCAGGTCGACTGATTGGCTGTGCCAAGTCATAACATTCTTGCTGCTGCCGCATGGCAATGGACGCACAACTTGGGCCCTTTCGTTTCCTAACGGTGGCAAAGCCATCGTGAATTTGATACGGTACTCCATTACAATTCCCACCAAAGTGTGGAGCTGCAGGAGGAATTGAAGGGATGGAGAGATTATTATTATTATTTTTTAATGTGGAGTTCCTCCTAGACAATGTTCCGATCACTTCCCTCCCACCGATATCACTTCCAGATCTGGAAGACGTGGAAGAAGATGACGACGGTAAAGGTACTGGATGAAAGGTACTTGTGCTTGGTGCGGGAGGGACAGCCGTCAAGCATGACTCCATGTCACCTTAAGGCCACTGCCTTAAGCCTCCACACTTAATCTCACATATGAACCCACAAGCACTTTCCGACTTGACCAAAAAAAATTCCCAATCACTTCACTTCAAACCTAAGCACAACACACCTCTATTCTTGACTCGCCGAGTTCATTGTCACTGCTCACTGTATGCATTTACTGTTGACACTGTCAGTCACAGTCGAATACAGAGCGACGCCCCAACTGCGTCCAGCTCAACGAGCTTCAACGGCAAGCACTTGGCTTAAACTTGCAACATTTTCCAGCCAAGATTCTCCGTACCATACTGCACACTCGCCACAACAATCAACAGGCTACAGGAGCAGTTACAATGCACAAAAGTACATAGCAGTCCTCACAATTGCGATCCTTGCAACAATGGAAATTGGGTTTCCGAACAGTTCAAAACTCTTTAATGCTTTTCAAAATAGAATATAATAATCGGCTAGAATGTGAGAAATAAATTCACTGCGTTTACAGAGATAGATAGATAGATAGTAGAGTGGCGAACAGCGTAGATTTGAAGGAGCAGTGAGAATGACTGCCACCTTGGAGGACTGACTTCATGCAACTGAAAGGGAGACCACGTTGTTGAGGCTCTTATGGATTGACTATAGGGAAACCTTTTCCCTTCTCCCACTAGTCCATTTAAATGCATGCATTACACACACAAACAGACACGCATATCCCCATTACTCTCCAGCTAA
The DNA here is from genome assembly GCA_034698825.1 of Deuterosminthurus bicinctus. Taxonomy (NCBI): domain Eukaryota; kingdom Metazoa; phylum Arthropoda; class Collembola; order Symphypleona; family Bourletiellidae; genus Deuterosminthurus; species Deuterosminthurus bicinctus. The sequence goes on along the minus strand of JAQIWI010000553.1, from coordinate 20,163 downwards.
CTCGGAACATTGAAAGAGAGGCAGAGAGGAAGCAAAGTAGAAGGGAATCCAGCTCTCCTTTGTTATTCAGTTATTTTATTCTACCCGTAACAGCCTCAGGGATAGAGCCAATTCATAGCAAGCTCCCCTTTTTCCTCTCACTCTAATCCCTCTCTCCATTTACTCTTCCCGAGTTTGACGGTGCGAGTAAAATGCCAGAGAACTCAGCAGTGATCGTATCCTTGCTTTAACAACAGTAACAAATGCCCTTCCATGTACTCTGGACAGGTAGACGACAAGACATAACATGACTGACCTAACCAGCAATCTTTTATGCAGCAGCACAAACTTAAATTTCAGGCCTTCTACCCAAATCACAAGGGACATGAAATTATGGCAAGACACACACATCATCTTAACCCCTCTCTCTCTCTCTCGCTCTCCCCATAAAGCCATCCACCCAACATAAATAATTTCCTCAGCCAACTCAAAAGGCTTCTGCGACTGCATCCTAATAGCCGATTAGGCCAACAGTAGATACACTGAACGGGAAGCAGTGGGTCATTTGAAGTGCAAAAACATCGGGCAGCCACGAGAAAGATCGGGACAAAATCCCATTTCCTCTCCGACTTTTACTTCTTCATCATTATAGATTTTCCATTAGTGGCTTGCGTATCCCGGAAATTGGATCCAAATTAAAGTTGCAATGTCGGTTGGAAAGGAAGAACGTACGTACTGGATTTCTCAGATAAATTTCATCTTGGAGTATACAGTTAAATATCCAATCCACGTTGCGTGCGACTGGAAGTATAAAACCCACAGTGAGAGAACGATGGCTTCCATAAACCCTTTCCCATCCCAATTTCCTACACACCAGCGCAATTCATTGTCGTCTAAACAATGGCTGAAATTCGATAGTGCGCATTCAAACGGAGCTTTCCTGCAAAAACATTCCTCTTTCCTCTTGTTGTTAAACGGTTTTTTTCAACCTCCATTAAGGCTCTGAAAAACCTGAAGAATCACACGCAAACTATCAGTTCGTATATCCAGCTAAATTCTCCGATCATCCTGAGGGGCATTAAAAGTTGGGGAAAAAAGTAGCTTGTTCGCACTGACTTTTCCCTTCAAGCCTGCCTGGTTTCCAAAGGAGAGAATATTTTAGAGAAGCCATCATACGGTAAACAACTTTGCTTTGTGCTTCCATGGAGACTGGTGGGAAGAGGAGGAGAAGCAAAAGAAGAAGAGCAGCCGGAAAAACTAATACTCACTCTCGCACTTCAACTCCTGACAGTCGTCGGAGTGGCAAAGCCCGAACGATAAACATGCCGTGTTGCCTTCAGATAAACACAATGGAGGAACAGGAGCAGTGCACTGTATATGAGCCGTCATAAATCTTCCCTCCGCACTATTTAATATTAAAAGGCCAAGCTGACTTGACATGATACTCGCTTTCCTAACGCCCCTCTCAATCCACTTCATACTATAGACAGGCATATATAGACGAGAAAATAGCAAAAGGGAAATAGAGTTATGACTGATAATTAGCCGCCACTACTGCCGTGTGTGAGCCGGTCGGATGGGTTTATTCACAACGCCATATGACAAGGAACAAGGGGAAGTTGCTCACCTACGTATAAAGGAAGCAGCAGCAGCCGCGTGGATGATTACCATCACCTTAAACCATGTAGCCTGTATAGACTACAACATTTTAACTCAATGACAATGACAACAACAACAACAAGCCCTACGAATCCGCCAGAAAACATGGCTGAATAACTCCCAATTAAGGCACTAAAAACCTCCTTGCGTCATTTGCAATACATTTGAAAAAATCCGCCGCGTGTATTCATTACGGAAATGATCTTCTGCCGTAGTAAATTAAACAAGACCAAATAGGGCACTTTGCTCCAAAAAAGACAGTGGAGACCATCCGTATGGGGGTGATGCATTATTTAACAGTCCGTTACGAGAATACAATAACCCTATGCGTCTTATTTCTACAAACCAACGAGGATATGATAACGTTGACATAACTGAAATCTCACAGCCATCCCCCATTGCAATTGGCAAGGATGGGCCATGTTCTTCCAATGAGCACGACAAACAGACTCTCTTTGACACTACATCATGAGCATGCAAGACAGAAGACACTTAGACAAGCAAATCTCGAGTTATGGCTCAAGCTAAAAGTGCCATAAAAGAGAATCCTTCGAGCGAGTGAGCGAGTGTAACGGTGAAGTGTTCTATGGTAATTATTATGCGGCAAACACTTCAAGCTCTCTATATTGTACTACACCCTTCCAAGCTTTTAAACAATTGTGTCCTCAGTCCTCAAGACCGAGAGTCAGTCAACTTTAAACTGAAACTCATGTTTCGGATAACATTACCCTTCCTCCTAATCTCCATCTCTTGACGCATTTTAAGTATAATCTTGATCACTCTGGCTGTACAGCAATGCCAGCCGATAGCTCTTCAATCCTCAGGTCATCTCACTCAGTTTTTATGAACTAGAATTTCAAGTCAATCCCCACCTTTTCCCATTATTACCCCTCTTGTATATTGTGTCGTGAAAATATCAAAGTTCGGATCAAGTCCCTATTTCTGTGGGAACACGACCCAGCGATACTCCCAAAATAACAAGAGAAATCTCAGTAACACACTCGCTGCGGTTGCAATCCAAAGGAACATTTTCAATGTGACAAAAGTACAAAGTAAATACAGAGCAACATGACGAGGGCTGAAATGTGAAAATAACACTGAAGATCCTCTCCTGTTTTACAGCTTGAGAAAAAAATGACGAGCTGGCACAATTATTATGAAAGAGACATGTGTTGGTGTGAAGTAGACAATGCCGTAAAAGTTGACTCGGGCACTCCTCCATCCGTCTCGCTTAAACACCTAAGTGGCCGTAAAAGTTGACCAAGTCGGACGAATGCTATGAAGTGACGACTGAAAACGGAAGTATGGTTCGATGCTGAACAGCTCTTTCCAGGCCACTTGTCTCTGTGTGAATTCCGGCTCAAGAAATAACAGAAATGCTGGCTGTATCGGACAGCCAAATTCTGTCTGCTGTCATTCAAAGCAACCTGGCGAATAAGATTTGGCTCACGATAGCATCCCTCCTTATGAAAACCTGAATCATTTCACCAAAAATGCTTGTCATACGAAGTAAACCACGTTTCTTTTTCTGCCATAAAGGTTGCGATGGGACTGAGCGATTGCAAAATCGAGCATTACGTGGGCCACCCGCTGGCAAAGGATGTTGGTCCAACCGTGTACTGCACTCCAGACAATTAACACAAAAATCTTCTTCCCTTGTTTTTCCTACAAATGAGTCATGCCCCAGAGAGGATTGTAAGCAGCTCAGCGTGGAGAGGTGGTACAGCCTTTCCGTTGCCTCATTATTCACGGGTGAACTGACAAAAATATTCTCCAGATCATCTGGTCTTCCATCTCAAAGCAGAGCTAAGTTTTTCAAATTTTTTTGCATCACGACCATAATGTAAGGGTAAAATACCAACGGTCATAATTTACAAGGGAATAACATGTCTCGCAAAATCTATGACTCCCCTCCAAAGGGCTGCATTCGCACGGCAAAACCTAGTGCTGTTTTCTTGAAAAAAACTGGACTGATTTGCATGTAATTACACAGGCGGTCGTTATATTTTTTCTACTGTACGCTTCTCGGCTACTTCCGTTACCTCACACATAAACACTTGATGCGTATAATGCGAGCGAGCAAGATAGGCCAATCAGTTTGGATTTCTTTTGTGTAAACTAAACGAAAAATATTACGGCAATGGCTGTTATGATTGCGCGGTTGATGTTCACTGAGTTTGATATATCAAAGTGAAAAGGTTAAATCTAGTAATCTTGCGAGAAAAGAAACTTTTCTCAACTTTTTTCAGAGGAATCTCACGACATTTTGAGAAAAAAAAAATCATACACATTTCTTAATTGTTTTCAGTTCGATCCTTGGACGCCGGCTAGCACTAAAGTGCAACAGAAGAATTAAGAAAACACTAGTGAGGATCTAGAATTTAAGAGCTCTTAACAGGACGAAATGCGTAACCTCAAAATAAGACACTTAAAGGGACTATACTAACTATGATGCCGAAAAAGCAGTCAGGTATTTTTGCTTCAATTTTATGCTCAAAGTTAATACAAAACTGTATATAGAGAGGAGCTGTAGTTCGAATTGCAATTGTGAAACCTAAACGAAACAAACGAAGGTGACCGTTGTTATTATGCGGTAGATTCACATTCTCCGTGTGTTTTCCAAAAAATTGAAATGCTAATTCTTGGGTTCTTAAAAAACTGCAATGTTTTAGTGTACCACCTGCCCCACAAGGATCTGGGCCTCCACCTCAATCTAATAGCTTTGCATATATCTCGGAGGTACTTTGTTTCCAGTGCAGACTAAAACTGCACAGTCAAGCATTTTTTATCGTATGATGAAGGACCAAGAAGCAGAACCGGAGTTTTGTTTTAACAACTGTGGGACTTACACTGTGTGCATTACACTGGTTGGAACAAATCGTCGACCATAATTCTACTTTTTTCCCGACACTCCCAATCAAGCCAGCTGTCCATCCAGTGCTCAATCAACCACTGTAAAACCCAGCTGTCCTATTCGATCCTTCCCACCGCTCAAAATCTGAATCTCCTTCATAAGCTCACTCACGGTCTACCCATTACAACGGTTGAACATTGAAAAAAGCTATAAAAATTCTCGGGGTTTACATTATTGTACAATCCAAATGCCTCATTTGCTCAGCAAATAGCAAGGTGTACGGTCAACTCACTAGTTGACTCTTAACATACTGAATCTGACATCAGAATACAATAGGTATGTGAGCTGTTCAACCGTGTGCAAGAGGCGATTATTATAGGCGTGAAATTCGCATCAACCGGAGTTGTTGATGCTGAAGGGGCTAACGAGCGGAATAATGAGTTAAAAAATATTAAAATTCAACTCAACTCATTCGCCATACACAAAAAGCCACCGCAAGAGTAACAAGAACAACTATACAACAGACCTTTCTCATACAGACATTTCTTCGCCAGAGGTCGTAAACCCAAAGTCACGCTAATCAACTCTAATACCCAAGCAAGGAGGCCTGATTATAATAATGTTCCTTAAATGAGCACCATACCAGGACTATGAACACATTATATCTGGTTTCTTCAATCTGCCAATCACAGAAAATTTGTCGCACGGCTAAAAAACACGCACAGCGCCCCTCCACAATAGGTCTTTATTCGCCGCAGTGGACATTATGTGCGTCCAGTTAATAAACAAGCCTCCTGCCCAAGCAGGCATCGCACATTCGCTCAAAGCCATCATTATCGTCATCATCATTATCAGCGGTTGAGAATTTGACGGTTGTCATCTGCTTTTGATACATCTGGATTTATTCCCCGACAAAAATGACACACTTGTCAGAGTGACCTCCAGCATCTATACCCAAGGAAAAAGATTAGATGATTGTTAATCAAGCGTCTATAAATTACATAGGAGGCTAGAACCCTTGCCGAAGGGCCCTCTTTAGTGTCTCCTTGACGCTAAGGAAGTTGACATTCTTGATGAAGTAAGCCGAAGACCCCATGAAAAGTGATATAGCCTGCACATCTACATCTTCACCATCTCCATTTACTAGCGTGGTAACACCCTGAACGACGTCCAGATTAACATTACCACCGCTGAGTGACTTCATAATAAGATGGACCAGAAGTTTAAGCAGATCAACTGACACCTGAGAGGCCACTCTAGCCCACGAACAGCATTTTCCCAAGTCGACTTCATTTCAACGACGAGTGTCTTCAGTACCTAATCCCACGCTAAAGTTTTACTTTTTAGCCGCGGGCCTTCAGGTCCGTTTGCTTAATCAATCGTCTGCGTAGAGTTTTTCCGTTTTCGAGCTTCTCTGCGGTAGAGCAAAAGTGGTGTATATATACGATTTATTTTTGTCTGTTGTAGTGGTGTCAATCTGTAGGCGAGGATGTGGACGTGGCTCTGAGTAGTTGTAGGTGGTTTGTGGCAGTTGTGTGGAAGATAAGGACCATGTGCGCGAGCCAATTTTAGGCACTTTCTAGAACATTCGTGAAAATTGAGGAAAAAAGTTTCTTGTTGTTCTCTTCCCGCGGCTTTCGTACACCCCCAACTTGGGCGACATGTTATAATCCACTCAATAATTTGAATAGTGACACTGTTCTAAATTCTACCCAGAAGAATGGAAATTAGTTCCAACTTTTTCTAATTGAAAATCAGGACGACATGTTGAAATTTTAATGGGATCGGCAAGTTGTGCGGCCGAAGAGATCTTGAGCCAATTTAATGGCCTTTGCTCTGCGGCAGACAGACCGCCGCCAGTTCACCCAACGTGTTCAACTTGCGCATGGTAGACGAAACGGTGTGCGTGTGTGTGTTGTCACCACGAGACATTAAGCTGGCAGGAGGGCGCACGTATGGTCCACATTATCTGAATGAAAGCAAGTAAATAAAGCAAAGATGCTTTTCATGTCTTCCACAATGAATTCCTGTTGGAGTATCAGCTGTAGGCATTGTATGCAAATGACTGGATTCCATGGTGCATTATGTCCAATATCCAGCCGAACAAATATCCTCGCACGCACAGATACACACAAACACTCACAGCATCACTTCAGCTCACACGCATCTCTTTTTCAAAGAGTGGAGACTGTTCCCTGTTCAACGGACCAGGACGACACGTTAGCTCTGGTGTGAACAAGACAACTTTGTAATTATGCTTGACGTTCAAAAAACATTCATGCAGCCCACGGTCGTTTCAATTTGATCATGTTCACGCGGAACTTGAGGTGCAGTAACAATTCTGTAGTCCGCCACAATCGAGTATCAACATGTTCACAGACACAAGGGCGGGCCTGATCAGTCGACTATCAATTCACACTGGACCCAGCCTCATAATTAACGGATCAGTAATCGGGATTTTTTAGCCTTCAACACAAAAGCATTATGAGTCGATACGAGAGAGAGACGGATAATTATAGCGAAATACACATACATTCCAGTAATACATGGAGCCACGGCTCATCGTAATCATCATGATGTGAGTTAACAGCAACTCGGCAATCCTTCCAGCCACAACAACGAACAGGCATTTATCATCTCACATCTCCAAATCTCTCTCCAGTTTCCTTAAAAATCCACACGATGTTACTGGTCATCCCCTCTACACTCCCAAATAATCCACAACGTCACCACTTGACGCCTTTTATAATCATGCAAACAAAGGAGTTATTATGGTGCGAAAATCTCGGTAAACTCACTGTTATTTTCAACATTATTATACACAGAACAATTAGGCCTCACAGTTCGCATGAAATTGGACTAGGAGGTCGCTCTCATCATATACAGACTTCAAATATTGACTCATCCTATGGGATCCTTAATCACACTAACGACTACATTACAATGTAAATTTCAAGCCTAACATTGCAAGCCCTAATCTCACCCTTGCTCGTCTCAAGCCAGCCAGTCAGTTAATAATACACGGGAGTGCGTCCGCTGGATTAATGTATGCGGCACTCGTAGAATTTCTGAGTAAAAGGAAGAGTAGGTGCATAAGTGAGCAGCAGACACGTTGGAGCAGCCAGAACCACTTCCATCCATCAAACTGTCTGAGAAGGGACTGGAATAAATGTGGGAGGACTGGAATAAATGTGTGGCAAACGCTTCCAACTCCCCTTGTACACTCTAACTCTCGCATTTCTCTCATTTAAATTTACGACGATGCACGCAATGAACTTCAATTCCTGGAACTCTTCCCGAGCATGAACTGGAATGAGGTTGATGTATCTTGAACCAGTTCCGCATCTTTCCTTTCTCGCTTCCGCTTTCAAAATCCGCGAGCGAGTCCTTTGGGGTAATTTAAAGGGCGGAAAAATGTGACCACATTGCTGTATAGAATGACGCGCCGGTTATCCTTCCTTCTCGTTTCTCCACGCATCAAATATCCACGGTTCCGTTGTTGTGCTCTTCTTGTTGTTAAGCGGATGCACGTCAGAAATTTTTATGAGATTATCACGGAGGAGGCAGTGTGGCTGGCAGGTAAGGAGAAGCAACATGTGCTCCAACATCATGGAAACCATCAAACTGAGCGAACAACTCCAGGAGCCATTTGGCTTGTTCGCAACTCAAGTTTTTCCTCATAAATCCAAAGGAGGAAATCATGACGATGATGGTAATCGTGTGCGATGGCGAGGAACGTGTCAGGTCTGCCGGCATGAGCAGAGCGTAATAATTACATGGCTTGAGTCGTCCAGTGATTTGGCATGAGAGCGATCAAATCACGGAAACTCCTGCCCAATAATTTTCCTCGCTCCTTTTGTTTACAATTGTTCATGCGTTCAGCACCGGGCTGCACGAGTCTTTTCACCGCGTAAACGCCCAATCAGTGTCACACGATGCCAAAAATATGCCCGCACAATTTCCACGGCTGAGTAACGATCATGGTAGGATGAAGAATATAAACTGACCTAAAGGCCAACTTTGTACAACAGCGAGCGGCATGCGGAAAGAACGAGTTGAGCACTCACGTTTGTTGACAGCTGATTGGTCAAAGTTTGAACTTTTTCTTGTGCTTCCACCAGATCTCGCTTCAGTTTCCGAATTTCATGTGCCTGTCGATCCTCCTGGCTGCTGTATATTGAAGATGCAGTGGAGACCAAACTGAGGGATGAGCCGTTAACTGGAACAACAATAGAAAAAATTATTATTACTACAGATTTGTTTGTGCATGCTACGACAAGGTGCTTGATGGATTAGCCATTGTTATAAATGGTAAGTCAGTCGTATTTAAATTCCTTTTCCTCTGTCACATGTGTCATTTTCTATGAGACTCCCCTTCTGTTCTCATGCTAATCCTCCCCGTCTGTCTTGATAACAAATATTTACAGACAATATCAGCTTCATTGACTCCTGCAGATTTGTAAGGAATTATCGACCACCCTGATAAATCAATGGGGAATGTGAAGATGGTAGAGTGAAGCCATATAGAAGTGCTTACTTTCATCCTCCTTGGTCGTCATTTTAGTGAGGAAGCCCGAGTAAGGAGACATACTGAGACGGACGCTGTGGTTGCTTCCAGGTGTTGATGAATACGGGCCTTGTCCTCCAGCAGCCAGCCTATTCATCACAATAGACAAGTTAGTTTCATATCCCAATGCTCATATTTCATGCTCATCTCTTTCTCTCTCCAGTCATTCCCAATCAGGAGGCCCTTTATAATCTCTCACATCCATCCCTCCCCACCTTATACGGGCAGCTCGGAGCGGAACAAGCCCCCGGCATGTGTAACTAAATTGATTTTTGCATACATAATTCCTCATACTTGTGCAAGGTACGAAGCCATGGAGAGCCCTACATCATCCTGTCATCCACACAAATCTGATGCCCCGTGGTAACTCCCTACATTCCCCCACACCCTCACACATTCATCCCATCCGCCCAGATAAATTCAATCCTCTGTGATTTCTATCACAAAATCAAATAATATTAATTAATTCTAATACACTCCGCAGCAGTCAACATGGCGGCTCGTCTCAAGATTCTAATCAGCCCCCGTTAAGGTATTCGACAAGAAACTTGCAACGTCACTCCTAATTTCCCTTTCCAATCTTCCGTCTCCCAGAAATGAAAACAAACAGTCGGAATCACTCTCCGCTGGTAAACAGTTTTCCCTACTGCATGCATGACTAATTTGATGAAAAAAACACTCACCTATTAGCAGCTCCGTGAAGCGGGGACGTCGGCAGAGTCCCCACGCCGACGGGAAGTGTGGAACCGTAGTACTGGTTCGCCTCTTCAGCTCTTTGCATCATCGATGGGTATAGTTTTTCCGACTTTGTCGACCTGCAAAAAACATGGCTTCCTTTCAAAACTGAAACACTCAACATTTCAGATTCCATATAGGCACCACCCCGATGGTAAAAAGCGGAGGATTTTCGTCGAACTATAGGATAATATCAAGCAAGGACTAAGTAAAGAACAAAGCTAAAGCAGAGGATCAAAAGTGTGAGCAAATCCTTCAGGATTAAAACTAATGGGAAGCATATTTAAATGACCTCATTTCCAAACTAACTCCATAAAGCTAAAGAAACAGGTATGTCTTCAGCTCCTCCGACTTCCCTTCAGCTTGACTTGGTAATCAGACCATAGGACAGCGAAAATTATAGAGGGCGAATCCATGAGATTAAAACTGTACACGCTTCTCCTGGACAAAAGTCCACACTCTTGTGTGTCTAGTATGTGCACAGATCTCATGAATTATGCATGACACACTTATTAACTCGCAACACATTATGTAGCTAATGTGCTGCCGACTGCCTTGGCCATTCCCGGCTCATTGAATATATACGCAGCGAGAGCACTTCCTCCCTCAACCTCCGAGCTCGAGTGCCTCTCCTTCTCCGCCGAGAGTTCATGAGGAGTGTTCATCAAATAAGATTCAACTCGCCTAGCACGATCTTTAATCGCTCTCCATCCTCCTCGGTCAGCCTACCCACATGAGCCCAACAACAAGGCTCATGTCTTCTCTTTACATATGTGGCAAATAATTTGTAATCAAACTGACTCGTGCCTCCCCTTCCAACATCCAACTGACGTTACCTCCAAAGAAGTGAAATTGAATTGCTCCCAGACTATCACGAGAAATGTCTAGATGAAATCTCAGCTTTTCCTTTCCTCTATTCCCAGCTCAAAATACAAAAGGCTTCTATAGGTTTATGGAAGAAAGACCCACAGATGTGTGTCATCCATGGAAAAACCTCTCAGATTGGAACAACTATATAGGGAACGAGCATTGACATAAGAGCACAGAAGCGAGGCTAAGCCGAGAGAAAGCAGGAAGAAGGAAAGATGATGATGACAAAGTGCTGGGCGGATTTATTGAGAAAAAAAGCGAGAGAGATTAGAAAGAGAGGGAGATTACCTTGGGAAAGTCCTTTCTCGAAAGTGGCTACGTATGAAGGTAGGCAAGGGAATTCAATAAAATCAATGATTAGCAACGCGGTTATCATAAAGGACAAGAGAGTGAGTCGCGATCTATCATCAGACGCTCGACCAATTATTATTACAGCGCAAGAACATCCACAGAGATCTACGTGAAAGACAGAGCGGTGAAGTGTGTCATGAAAAGTTAATCTTCTTTCTCGTCCTGCTACTTTATGGCACTGACTCAGGCCTTCTTCTTCGTGTTACTCTTATACTGTGGCCACCCAAACAAGATCAAAGTAGTCGTACGTTCTGACCGCTTGTGAATATTTCACATGATTGTTGTCATAGCGCTCTCTACCTCACATTCTCCTCACATCTAGCCACATGAAAGACTATACTGCATAGGATCTTACCTGATGCTGTTACTGCGATTAAGTCTGGGACTTCTGGACGGACTCGTGTCATTATTCTGATGGCTGTTGGCATTCCTTCCTTGGGTCAGGCTATTCGAGCGAGCATCTCGTAACTGAGCAGCCATGGATGAGTTGGAGCTAAGTGACTCCAGACTCTCCGCTTCTGTCACACTTCCTGCAATAATTATTTTCCCTCCGTCAAATTACATTTTCACACTGTCATTTCCCCATCAACTGGGAAACTTTTAACAAAAGACAACTTTCTCAAGGAGTTGTGTACAAGAGGAAAAGTATCTTTTCCTCGCTTCATTTCTTCCAGCATATGGGGCAATAGAAACTTATGACATAGTTCGGACAACAAAAGCAAGCTCATTTTTATGAGCTCAAAGTTGAGCAAAATGGAGCGAATGAGAAACTCTGACGGCTATAGTATTCTTCTCTTACGATGACTTTAGAATTGATCGAGAGAGCAGCCTGCTCATACCTTGTACCATTGCAAATGTTTCGAAGCTGTTTAAGGAAAGAATAACAACTCTTGCTCAACTTGAGCACTCATATACTTTTCACAACAGCATAAGCTTCTGACGTATTACAGTACAGATGAAGAAGAAAAAGCGAGTTTACTTACCTCCGCCCATAAGTCGATTCGGAGCACTTGTGATAGACGAGGCATATCCCGCACTATGTCGCATCCAATTATATGGACTCCCCGTGTTTGAATTGACACTAGCAAAAGCTTGGATTTCACTGTAATTCGAGTAGCCACCGGTGTCACTCATGGATCCATCGTTCATCATGATTTTCGCATAGCGCGACATCCTCTCCTTGCTTGCATTCGGTGTGCCATAGATCTGTTGCTGCTGCTGCTGAATCTGAGCCAAAATTGCAGCATAATCCGCCGATGAACTTGCGGCTTTAGGTAAACTCTGAGAGCCCAGTATCCTCTCACGCAAACTTTGAGACAATTGTGTGGCTGTTGGTGTGGTAAGCGAGAGTGATTTGAAGCCTGGAGTGGTGGACTGAGTTGAGAATGAAGCTGAATTGCGGGAGCAAGTGGATGAGGCGTATTCATTTTCACTGGTCGTACTGTGCGGGTACTGCGGTGGTTGAGATGAAGTTGACGACGATGGTGGTGGTTGTGACGGCTGGTGATGTGGAGATGAATGATGGAAGGAGTGATGGTGGTGGTGATGGTGATGATGATGCTGCTGCTGCTGCTGCTGTAGAGCCGACGGAGTCTGATGGTGATGCGACCGATCTCGATTCATTTCATGCAAATCATTTGTCGTCTGAGTTCCACCACTGATCTTGACTTTAGTTCGAGTTTTCGGACTTGCAGTCACACTCAAAGGAGTTCCACCTGGGCCGATGAGTGAGTGCGGGTGCATTACCTCACTTCCTTTCCCAGAGGAATCCAGACGTGAGAGAAGGGAAACTTGAGCTGCCTTGTATTCTTCGGCGGTTAGAAGTTCTTTCTCGCGTCCACTCGAAACTTTGGCACTATTCGGAGACATGGCGTACTTGGCGATGGAGCCTGAACTACCATTTACCCCGGAACCATTATGACTGGAGCGCCTGACATAGCTGAAGCTCACAGGTGCGGCTTTCATGAGGCTGGAAGAGGAGGAACGTTTCCCCTCGCTGCTCCCGCTACTGCCTGAGCCTCCTTTATGACCATTGTGACTGCTTGGGCCATGTCCTGGACTATTTCTATGCCTCTCTCTTCCGTCTCTTTCTTCTCTTCCGAGCCGATCAGACATTTCATTTCCGTAGTACTCCTCTTTCACTCCTGCAAAACCATTCAAATTCACTTAGGATCAAGTTATAGGAAAAAGCTTCTTTTCTAATCCTCCTCAGCCCGTCGCACACGTAGGCCCATCCAATAAATAGGCCAAAGGTTACAGAATATCGACAATATTCTCATAGCAACTCTGATGTGCTGCGACTTTGGTAGAAAGATTAAAAATTCTATGGTCGTGTAAGACTGGAAGGAAATGATTCCATTGCTCACATACCCATGATTCCTTTATTTTTCGAATCTAAATTATTCATGGCTTTGGCATCGGGTCGCTTGGCACTTGAATATGAATGGTGGTGCTGCTGCTGGAGGGAGGACTGTGACGGGAAGAGGTTGGAGCTGCTGCCATTGCTGTTGTAGTGATGTTGTTGACTAGACACCGTTACATTCCCGTGCTTGTCCCTTTTGACAATCTTCCCATTCTCCGACCTCATGTGCGGCTCTTGGTAATGATGCTCAATAATTCCATTGATACTACTACTCTGTTGTTGGTGTTTCTTGTCCCCGAATCCCTTAATGACCTGAGACCTATACCGTACGAATAACACACGTATTTTTTATTTGGTGATCGGGGGCGTTATTTGGAATTCGATGTTATTTTTTCCGAAATTCCGCGTTACCTGCTCCCAGAGTTTATTTCTAGCTGAGATGACAACGATGATGAGTTAGGACTTCCTTGCAGCTGCTTTTTGCAGCTACTCCCTAAGCTTCCGCTCCTCGAACCAACCACGCGGTAGATGAAGCTTCCAGGGTCTACGAGTTGTTTCTTCTTAGAGGCCTCGGAAGAGGTTCGCTACGGAAATTACACTCACATTTATTGCGAACCAACCAAAAAGTAATCAGAGAGAATGAAATAAAGCTTCTCTGACTGACTTACTTGTAGACTTGCATATGGGCTAGAGAGTTCCGAGTTGACAGATGAGCTGGTTAGATCCGTCGGTATCTCATTCAAGTCTGAAATTCCACTTGATAGTGAGCTGGAGTCGTCGAAACTGCGGGCAATTAACGAGACAAGAATTCATTACAACTTGAGGCTTGGACCAGAGTGACAAAGAGAAGTTAGCCAACTGATAAATCACTCTTGCGGAAAGACCAGCACACAGAAACTACCAGTATAGTGCTAATTAATTTCCCCTCTTTAACACGTTAGCAAAGCTCGGTCACAGTTTCGCATTAGTCTGGTTAGGAGAAACATTGGCCAAACAAGTTACTGCTCCAGTGCACTGCACTGTGAACTTGATATCCACATTAGTTCACACTCTCTCCTGTCCCAAAACCGGAAAAATGAAGGTCCTGAGGGCAATAGACATCACAGGCATGGGGATTCCAACAGTATAAAACATGAAAATCTTCTTCCTCTCTCCAAGGACAAAATTTTGCTGATAACCTATCAGCCTCACTTACTTCTTCCCCTTCATACGCTTCGTTCCCCGATAGATTTATTTCCTACTAAGTCATAGTTCACCTTGCAGCGCTGTTCATACTGACTGCTGCTTCTAATACAGACGGGCCCAACTACCCATTTAATACAAGGATTTTCATATATAAACCCTGGGGGACTTTGATTTCCACGCAGCTCCTGTTTAAATCGCTGGAAATGCCTACGTAATGAAAATCTACAGCTCATTTCATCCTGCTGAGTCTCCTTTTGCTAAAGTCCGTCGTATAAATTACTCGGTGTGTGGGGAGGGGGGAAAGTACTACGTGCAGCGAGTTCAAACCATCTACGGATTGCATTAGTCATACGACGAGGGAAAGTTGTTTATAATGGCAGGAACATGATGAGGAGGATTGTGTGATAACAATGGCGTCGCATATAGAGTTTAATGAAAATCCAACAGGAACAATACATTTGGCTTTGACAAATGTGTTATAAGTATATTTTTCGCTTTCAAATGACCGCTCAATGCTTTTCACTGAACTCTTTCCCACGCTCGATCCAATATCCTTAAAGCTCTTCTAACACGTTATGGCTTTCCACTGACTTTGACTTAACAACCATATCACTTTGTACTTGTATTTCCGCACCTAGTAGCTCGGCTTTCTTTTAAATCTCACACATGCTTTCTAAGCGGACACCTATCACTTTCGCTTGTAGGGATTTTCCTTTCCGAACCTTTCTCGTCCTAATAGATATTGATTTGCCACAAGCGCTTTCTCCGTGTCAACACGGTACAAGGCGAGAGGCCGGCGAGAGGAATTTGACAAATAAGTTGAACACTAACCTACCAGTCGTCCCATATTTTCTGCACTTCCTGCACCACTCCTCCCTTTAGAAAACTTAGTTTACCGTCTTGACTTCCCCATGAGTCACTCTGTTTAGCATGAGTTTGAGGGGCAAATAATTTCCTAACCGTGACCATTTATGAGGAAAGTTTGAGATTCGAAATGCCCGAGACTGATTTATAGAGTTGAGGCACGGAAGTAGCCTTCCTGAATGTGAACTGATATACCCGCCTGGACTTCTCCTAGTGTGCCAATAATGGTATCAGTCCCAAAGGAACAAGAGAATTAACTTTGGGTTGTCTTGGTTATTTCAGGCAACTCAAGCGAGCACATATGAGACCCTGAAAGTTTAGGAAATTATTTAATCCTTTGCCCCGCTATATTTTACGCAGTTCAAGCCACGTACCTTCCCCAATGCTTCAAATATCGCAGCATTGAACCGATAAAGCGATAAAAGTAACAATCCAACTCTTTCAGTTTAGACAGAAGTGACAAGCCGCAGAATTAGTTTGTTAGTTGGTTTGGGAAAATAATAATAGACCTCCACCTGGGAGATTGCTCCGAGTAAATGGGTTAATGCATGCCATATACACCGACCACCCAAAAACACCGGCAGTTGATAATACAATCAGGCTTTCAACTCACCGTCCATGGAACACGCGGCCGACTCTGCCACCAACTTTTAACAGATCGGGTCCATTCGCGAGAGTGTACGATCTACACATACAATGCCATCCACATAAATTTCCAACCATAAATTACCAACACCTCCTAAACTTCTTGCTCTCACTTGAAGAAAACAAAAGGGATACAACCAGCACGTTGCCTCACTGCTTAGAAATCATGTGTAAATTATGCACCCAGAAAGTTTCTCGGCATGAGAATAGTTTGAGAAACATTCTGTTCAATCAACAATGACCAGCTATTAAATCTGTGAAACATATTTATGTTACAAAGAGACCCTCTTTTGATCCTCTAAAGTAATCAGACCCCAATCTAAGACGGGGGATTTAATTGAACCTCAAATTATTTGAGCTAGCGGAGCATGAAATTCCATTTCGCTGTGATAATTGCATAGCCAAAGGAAGACGAGGAAGTATGTGACTGACTTCTCAGGAGAAAACTGAATTCACAGCCAAACCGCTGAACCTCCCTGACTGTGCAACATGAGGCAATGCAAATAAACGGACTGGGCTTTGCCTAAATGGCAAGGCGTAAGTTGCTGAAAGTCATTTAAGTCAGTAAAGAAAGACGAGTGCTACTGGATGCAATGAATGAGCTTCAGAAGGAAATTTATGACGATCATAGAAGAAAACAGTGCGAACATGAGGGGCCTTTCCAAGCAATGTAATGTGCCTGCGTACATACATACCAAGACTGTACACAGCTCTCTGTTTCCGTCTAACAGATGACTCGTTTATCTTCCGCAGTCTAACTCCGAAGCAAAAACAATACGTATCCAGATTCATCATTGACTTCGCTTTCGTACACGTTTACTCAGCAGTGCACTTACCACGAGTGAGACTATGAAGACAATAACAGCAGCAACAACAACAACACTACACCATATCTCCTGTCTACCAACACACTGCAGATGATTCCCACTAAACAACTCTTCGTCCACTCTGACGGCCTAAAATAATGGAGCAGTTTGAGCTAAAATCTCCAGCCCAATGCTATTTCCAACTTGGCAGATCAACTGGTGAATTTTAAGTAATTTTCACAAGAACCGCTGAGCAATTGCCGAGGTCGTGGAAGGGAAAACGACTGGTACGTGAGAAACACAAGTCCTCTCGTGTCTTCAGCTACGACCACACTGTACGCTTCAGTATGTTTCCTACCAATTCAATGGTTCATGCAGTTTGGAGAGACTCCGTAGAGTTTCCTCCGTACATTTCGGACCTGCTCAGACTCCCGGATCGATGAATTAGGGGTTCCAAAACTCTCTCTCTCTCCCATACTATACAGTCTGCTTTATCCAATCCACGCAGTACTCACCACCACCACCACCGCTGCCACCCTTACTCCGCATTCACTCGATTCTTCCTCCGTTTACAGCAGCCGTATGTGACAGAACAGCTGAGTCCTGCTCACGCACCCACCCCACCCAACGACCCTTTTTCCATCCTCCAAAAGACCTCTTCCACATCCAACTGCATTGAGAGAGTGAGTGAGAGAGTGAGTAAGAGCAGAGGCAAAAAAAATCTTCCAGACTTTTCCCCTCACTTTCCTCCCCCTTAAAATTGTAAACCACGAAATTCGTTTAACCCTCTGATGGTATGACACGGACACGGGGAATTCAAACGGGAAATCAGATACTCACTTATTATATTCCATGATGCGAACAAGGAGTATCATAAGCAGAAAATAAGCTTGATTCTTCAGCTCCATTTCCACGTCAACAACATTGCCCCACCGCCGTTATTTTCGTCATACTGAAATATGTGCGAGCATTTCTAATGGGCTCAATGTAAAAGAAAATAAACGCAAGAAGCAGCCTGAAGAGTTGCTGCTTCGCTCTCTCGTAAATCTAATCGCCCCCTTCTTCATGTCATCCAGACAGACATGAGGTACAGAATAACGCTGTGGGAGTCCGAGTCAACAGCAGAAAATGTTATGCAACTGACAAAAACAAAAACCTAATTTCCTAATCCACTAACTCCAGCTGATTTTTTGCGGGCACAATAATGCTAGAGGAAATCCAGCAAGAATAAACAGTTAAGGGAAAGAACCATTGTCGAGGGAATCTCCATGAAAATTGAATCAACTGTTAATCGAATATACTTTATATGCACATCCATAAATTTACATTCATATGCTCAGTCACATTTCCTGGACTCTCACTGCATTCTCAGTGAGTATTCCACTCCCTCTCTCCCCCATAAACACGAGCAAGTGCGTGCACTGCCGGTCAGTGAGGGGTGAAAATATAAAATATGCATCCCCATCAAATCCTCTGAGCAAGCGAGTGTGGCGAACAGACCGGAGACTTTGGCAAATATTAGAGCGAACAAAAGTGCAATTTTCTATTCTCGCTATACAACTAGCAACCCCCACAGAATTCCCTTCCACGCGTGGCTCAGGCAGTCACAATGTGAGAACAGACATAACAACAAACTCGCCCTAGCAACTGCCACTGCTTCAACTTTTCCTCTAATGATAATCCGCAAATAATCAGCCCAACGAGCTTCACTCTGCCTTCATACGTAAATACACATATTAGTCATACGCACTCACATTCACACGAATATAATATTTTCCACATGCGAGTCCTACATAGACGTGGCTGGGTGGTGGACAAAAATGGAAGGAAGTAAATCCCACCTGCCAGCCAACCTTCTACATCTTCATGACGGCCACCCTGAAAAATCTCTCTCACTTCGTATTCCGTAGAATTCGTCGGAAAGTTGTCGCTTTGGCGGACTTTGAGTGAAAGAGAAGACCTTTTCACTGCTTTCATAATAAGACGCCAAAGCTCCAGCCGTGAGTGGTAGTCTGGGATGGAGGAATGCAAGTAGTAATCAACTTTTATGGTGAGACCAGACTAAAGAGAAAGTTTCCCTCCTCAACTAAATTCATCTCTTCGTAATCAAAGTAGCAGACGCAGGAGCTGAGGTTAGTTTCTCACATTTCACTTATCTCTCAAGACAATCCTCAGAACTTGGAATTCGCAAATAATTATTCCATGCAAAAGCCAAAGCCATATGGAACATGGACTCACACATAAGTGCTACTGAATAGTAATAAAGGGAGTGATGAAGACCTCGGAGGCCACTAAGTACACATATACACATAACATTCCCTTTGTCAACATTGACAAGGGAAGACTCATTAGGTTTGAAACAGCTCTGCGGTTGGCATGATGAAACTGAGAATGATCTTGAGTAACGCCATATGTGTGGCTAAAATGAAAGTAATGAAGAGTGCATAACGTTTACTATCTCATCTTTGCGTATGGAAAATGCTCTGCGAAGAGGGTATTCTTTCATTTCTTTTTCCATAACACACGCATATCTCCATTACGTCACATCCTCATATAAACTTCTCCATTTCACCAATCAAGTTCACTTGGCAAACAGTCTGTGGCAACCAAGCCATTTTCACAGAGGAATGAAGACTTTAAGAGCTTTTATCTGTGGCCACAATAGTTTGCGTAGCCCTACATGAGCATATTGAATGTTCTCATAAATGCTTTCTTTTGTCTCTCCCTCCTCCATCTCCTTTCCTTCTTGTAGGAAATGATAAATCAGAGAAGAATAAAGAAAAGGAGCCAGTTGTTGCAATCAAGTTTGCTAGCCGCTGGCAACAGCAACTTGTTCCCAGGAAATTTCTCTTCTCAAGGTCGACCTTTCTCGCGTCTTCCTCCTGCCGTGTCTGTCGCAAGCTGCTGCTGGACCACCAGCAGTAAATGACTCAAGCGTGATCAAGATGTAAAAGAAAAAAAGCTATGAGAAGATCACGAGTACGGGCAGTTGGGGAAATACGTGATAGCAGGAGAACTCCTGCGTCAACAAGTTGCCTGCTTTCACCAAACTCCCAGATTCCGCAGTGGCAATTAGCTGGGTCATTCCAGCATTCGGGTCAGTAAACTCGAACGGACATTACTTCCGTTGCAGTAGTAGTGGTGAGTTGGGCGATTAAATTCTATTGATTTCTCCTATCTCTTCCCCTTGAGATTTGTAGAATAGAGAAAGAGAGAGAGAGAGCTTAGCTAGGAAATGAACAAGAAGATTACAAGAAGCTCCGCAGGGATTTTAAAGGCGTTTCAA
>JAQIWI010000552.1:0-28301 GCA_034698825.1 Deuterosminthurus bicinctus | reverse complement strand
TGCACATCTCACGTGTGTATCCTTCACATACAGTCAGAAACCATGTCGGCCAAAGCTGGTATGGCCAAGGTCAAAATCTCCCTTGCCCACCCCTTCAAGATCATTTTTATTATCATGTGCCTGGATCACAATCGAGATTTGGCGCTGGTCGAAAATGGCAAGTCTCTCAATGCAACTACCACAGCTATCATCATCACGTACCCCACAAAGCCTTCGCGTATATTTTACACACATTCACACAGCCTTTTCTTAATCACTCCAATGCCAAATTTATTTTAATTTCGTACTATAGAATGCGGAACTTGCAATGCGATGCAATCCTGAGAAAATGCATACATGCATCATTTCCAGTCCTTTCCTCCCATCTTCCACCAAAGATTAAAAGTTGTAGCGCAACGCACCATATGAATCAGCAAGCCGCCTTTGGTTTCCTCATCCGCTACAACAGTAGCACCAACAAACAAAATGTCAGCTCTGTGTTTGCAAACAAATTCCGCCCAACTTCCTCCTTCGTACACGTTCCAAACAGCTGATTCAGCACATTTTCTTCTCTAACATTCGCATTGCAATTTTTACCCACACAAATAAATAGTAATAAGGGCTTACTAAATTCGATCATGGCATTTGAGAATTGCTCACAAATTATGTGCAATTCAAGACGCTACATGCCACTTCAATCGCATGCTCCCGTTAAATCTCTACAGAATCACAACTTACAATTTTTCACGGGTATAGAGCAAAATGTAAAACGCATGTCTAGCTATGATAACATGCACAAACAAGGAACTGGTGATCAGTACATGCACGTAACAGAATAATGCTCCCATGGGTACAGTGCAAGTCAGCTGTTCAGCCACCCTATTGTTTCTTTTCAGTTCCAAATAAATGCATCATCATGCCTAGAAACACCAAACACCTACATCGTTTTCATCCCGTTTCATCTGACATGATCATGGTCATAGCAGCATCATGCACTCTAATTTGCACACCAGCCAGTCAGTGCAATGCAATGGTGTGTACTCCAACAAAATCTGAAGGTGTCAAGAGGGAATCTCCACACATATTACATTATTTTTAATGTAAAATTTACAAGCAACAAAGTACGTGAGAAGCTTTTGTGACAAAAAGCGTGAGACTATATACGCACATCATGCCCAGCTCGTCTTGTCCGTAGGCATTACTTACTCATGTAACAACAAATTAACTGCATGTTTATACGAGGCTTCTGTCTGACTTGTGCAAAAACTAAATCACACTACTACTGTAGCAGTCGTAAACATTACGTACTACGCACAGATGCAAATTTTAAAAGGATGCTTAAAGGGGATGCTGCTTAAATTTCTAGTCACTTTTACGACACATAAGTACTACGTACACACTTGGTTATTCCAAGCCTGCGAGCGTGTGGATGTGTATGTGCTAAGTGGTGATGACATGATGCGATCCCAAATCTCCTCTCTCAATCCAACGGAATGCTCCAACTGCACACTAGGTTAGGACCATGACACAATGACCCTCACCTACTGAGCAAAACTTTTGCAAGCGTACGCTTTTAACAAGCATAGCAGCATATAGCACTGAGCAGCCGCACCACAGCTACTCACACATCCTCAATCTACTTAACTGTATGCACAACATCCATACTCACATTCAACCTTCTCCAGTTCTCGATATAATTACACATCCTTTGCATCATCATTCACATCAAACTTGACTTATATTTTTCCCATCAGCGTCACAACACCAAACTAACAATTCACACCACTGATTCCATTAATTGGGAAATTAACGTAAACTGAGGCCACATCGCATTTTTTTTCACGTGTCACAAAAATTTTCATGAATCAACGCTGAAACATCATTTTTTCCCACAGCATCAGCAACAATCCACAAGACTTTCGCTTCCTTAATGTATCCTTTTATCCTGTTTCAGCTATTTATCATCAATAGCTGTAAACTATGGAATGACACTGATACTAAAGTTCTTCATTGAGCACAGGCGTTCCTTCCCCCCCCCCCCCCGACCCTTCATAAGATCCTTCTCGTCCCGATTCTCCCAAAATGAAGGAATTAATCTGATCAGATTTCAAGAAGCTGGAACAGTTCAGCTCAAGCGTACACATCGGAGTATTCAGCTCTGCGGACGACACTTACAAATATCCTCTTATGGTTGTTATGATATAATAGCAAGATTAAAATCAAGACCCTCTTTGCACCCTTATTCTATTTGGGTGGGCCCATTTAATCCAACTCTACAGTAGTACATGATACTTTCAGCACTAAATGAATGCGTTTTACGTCTCCGTTGATTTTCGGGACGACTGCCACGGAGGTTAATTTAGCAAAACAAATAAATAGACGAACATGAGGATCAATTATCACTCATGTCCTTGGTATTAGCATTCATCAATTTATCTGTTCCTAATTTACTTAGGTGCAGGTTACTATGCGCACGTTAAGTCAGCATGGAGTCGTAGACAGATAGAGTCAAACTTGGTCATAAATATCAATGAATTCCCCTTGTTGTCTTGGCAATATCTCGCAAGATAATTATTCAAGTCGTCACTATGGAAACTCCTTGGCATAGAAATCATCATATTCTCTCATGAACACATATCCACGCATAAATATTCTTGGATCCAGTAATCTTGGAATGAACTTTGTGCCTCTCTTTACACGCAGAGCCAATGGAACAACTCCTGTTTTTTTTTCTCACCAGCACTTTCCATTGCATTTTTTTCTACTGACCGTATTCCTGCAGATAATATGTGAGCGAAAATAGACAAAAACTCAATTCTCATAATCAAGTCATGATTAGAGATGGAGGAACACACCAGCTGTGTGCACATCATAAAAACCTCCAGCTGCACAGGAGAACTCTTGACGGCAAAAGATTGATCAGAAAGTGAGAGGATGGATGGGTGGATTAATGAATATTATGCGTACGGCTGCAAATCAATGCTGACATTTTACTACAGCCTAACTTCGTATTTTACTATGGCCATTAAGGCATTAAATTTAGTTCACTTTAAAAAACCTACAATGTCTACACAGCAAAATTTTAAGCTGACGGATAAAACATTCGTCCAACAGCTACTCACAGTGCCGCTCAGAAAAACATATGCGGCCGCAAATGATTTGATGGGAAAACAAGAGAAGTTTTGCTCAAACAGTCTCATGCAAAGCAACAACTAATAACGTGGCCACGGAAGGAACCATGTGCGCAATGAAAAGCATCACTCATACAGAGATGAGTGCGTGAGTGTTCATGTCCCAGTCTCACTCGCCATCCAAATAACCAGATGTGTTGTCCCAAACAGTAGATTTGATGAGGACCATAGCTCAAAATCGTTCACTCACACACGCACACACACACACATTGCAAACTACACGTATATATACATATATTACGTCCCTTCTAAACATGCTGCAAACACGCTCGCGTACATAGAAAGCAGTCAGAGGAGCAGACAGAGAGCAATGTCTTGCTTGAGAGGATCCTCTGTAATACCCTAAGACATGGAAAAAGAAAGACAATTTCTCGATTTTTTTCGCACGAAACCAGAGAGTTTATCGACCCCTGAGAGTAGTGTAGGTAAGGAAAAGTATGTTGTCGGTGCCTTCGTATGACTCTTTTTTCTCAAGTCACACTCTGACTTTTCATAGTGTAATGTCCTACTACCACTTGGAAACTATTACATAAAGAATGCATATACATCCCAATGAATTGCCATTCATACACTGAAGATCACCAAAAGTTTTACGTTTTTTTACCCATCAAATTCCCTTCTCACTCACACATAAACTTCCCATAGTGTGAATGCACGGAAAACATTGCTCTTTCATTGCTGTACTAACTACGAATCCTCGAAATTCTTTGGCTTCCCTACTTTACAAGATGCTTAATTTTCCGAAAGCTCCCCGGGTTCCTCTGAAGGACTGTGTATATACGCATTCATTACAGCTTCAGTCGCTCAAATGTATCCCTCCATATATAGAAAACTGTTCCATGGGTTTTTGTGTCACTCAAAGTTTAATGAGTATGTGAGCTTCTGAGCTCAGTCATTCGGAAGTGCAAGAAGGAAACTCATCCAGCATGAATTTGAACTCAGGAGTCAATCCCCTTCTGGCTCAAACTGCAGCTCAGCCGCTCATCTCGTGGGTATATCAAGGAAGAACAAACGAGAGTGAGCTGAATGGAGGAAAATGAAAGCCAATATGTGAGACATACTGGTACAATTCTTGGATATCAGCAGAACATCCAAACCGGAACCATATAATTTTTAATGGGTAGTAAACGCACTGCTACACGCCTACGGTAGAAATGACTTCATCATGAGTAGCCAAAATGCTGCAGACTTGTTGTTGTTACACCGATGAGAGGCGAGTAAGTGCATGGGGGACACAAGTGCAGCGACCCTTAAAAGCCACCACTTAACTTTGATTTGCTTTACTTAATTCAACAAGTTTCTCTCCAATCCCTTATATCCTAGCTGGCTACTGTGTATTGTATCCTCTCCCTACGATACAAGTCTTGTCTGTCTACTTACTATAACGACGAAAAATGGGAGGGGGATAGACGTGAGGAACGCACAAACTATTACACACATGCACACATAGCCACCATACCACCAGCATTAACCCCAAGAACGTCAACAAGAAAGGCACAAGAAAGTAAGATTGCTAACCAGATTACCACAAGCATAATATGATTGAAGAGAGCCATGCACAATTATTACACATTATTCTGTGTCTACCTATGAACCAAAAGGTTTTTGACCCAAATGTGGGTTACAAAAGCCAGAAAATGAGTCTCCAAACGCACAGATGAACAGAGAACATTGACATGTCCAACACTGGAGCGTAGCAGCTCGTTGTGAGGCAATCATATCAATACATGCTACCAATCTATGCCGGCGTGACAAGAACAACAACTGTGTATGTACACAGGAACTCAATGAACTCTTCAGTAGAAGCACTTCCACTGCATTTCCTCGTCTATATTTTTCAACATTTATCATACTTTTCCTTATATTATCTCGTCATTAGCGCATTTATAGTCCCTCAAATATCTTTCAATAAATGACAGTACCACATCACGGTGTTTCAACCGTCTATTTTCCATCACACTGACCTCTGAAACAAGGACTTAAAATACCACATAAACCAGACTCTTTTAAGCTCACTTAATCCAATAAATTCACTCTGCTCTCTTACATTCTTGCCATGAGTACAAACTGATGCCAAACAACGAGCTACATCGTCTACCAGTCTTATAATCAGACACTATTAATACCTAATATTTCTTAAAGAATAACTTTTTATAATCCTGAGCTACTGAAGATGTGACTGATACTCGTAAAAACATTCCTCATCATATCCTGTTTCGCAGCCTTTCTGACTAGAAAACCAGCACTATGTAACACAACTAAGCCAAGCCGGCAATCTTCCTCTGTCTCTATCACTCTCTGTCTCTCCCCCTCACACACATACACACAAACTTCATTGCTATTATATACTAACTCAGGTGAGACACTTTGCATAAACTGGTCATTATTCCTTCTATGATTCTGTAAACTTTTGGTTTCATTGACCCCTAGGTAAATGGAAAGTGATTCTTCTTGGCATCTTGCCCTTGTTCACTACATAAAACCGTTTTATACTACGACAACAATAAAAAGTCAGAAAAATCTCCCAACAGCACAATATGAGATTTACATGGGCACATAGTTCTGGTAATTCCGATCATGTTCACTCAACAAGGCTCACAGCCTTTTTATATTCAATAGCTCCTCTTCAGTCGTTATGTTGTTAGGCCACGGAAAATCATCTCACGCCGTGTCAATTTTATTTCCTGACGGCAGATTTTTTTTTACCGTAACATATTTTAACCCACTGAAACTAATTCCCAATACATATGTGACAGTAACAGGTTTGTATTGGTGACAACGTGCTTTGTTACAAGGGAATACACAGCCAAATGGTCCCATATGCTCTGAACCCACGGCGTTCCAGCAAGCAAACCCTGCTCAAACGACAAGGAGTACTACACAGGAACAAGGAACTTCGGATCGCATACTCATCATCATCCCAGAATTCTGACAAGCCTGAAGATATGTAATTGAAGTTGCTACTCTCATCATCATCATCATTTGCTGGGGCTTGTTCATGCAGATCACCCAGTATGTACATTCAGCCTGAAGGAAGTTTGACTTCAGTGTGCTGGCATTTGATTTTCAACACATACGCACAGAGACACGCACTTGTAGCCAAAATGCCGGGCACTTAGCCATGCAAGCTCAAAGCTGACTATCTCGTTTAACGACGACTAAATGTGGTTTACAACGCCAAAGTACGTTAACACCGACCATCATTCGCACAAACAACCAGAAGTAGCCAATTAACTTGATCAGGTATAATGAACCTTTTCTGGCTCCTTTGTGTGCGCACGCAGAAGATAGTAATGCGTGTACATTGTGAGTACACACATACACACACACTTTCACTACTGTACGCAAGTTTTACCCCAAGTCAAAGCTCTAATGAAGTTTTGATTTCAGCATTTACAGATGCACAGACAGACCTGTTTCCTGCTACCTCTACCAAGACCTTCCTCGTCAACAGCAAGTTCCACTGCAGACACATACCTGTCTTAACATGCTACCATCCCAGATTATGTGCGCGAGACTCTTACTTTTACTCTTACCATGCCAAGCATCTTACTTGTTATTGTAGTGAAGCAGAAGTCATAATAATCGGATGATGACCGATTATATTCACATTTACCGCTTGAATAATTTATCTGAATATCTCTTAATAGGCTGGCAAATAAACGTGCTAGGAGGCAAGAATGTTAACAATGTCCGCCTTGCTTGAGAACTGTGTGCATGAAAGTGTTCATGGTAAACTGTGAGTTCGCAGTTGATCAGATTTTCCCACAAAACTGTGTTTTTCTAGTTCTGTTTCCACTCTCATTCCTTGCCGCTACCAAGAGAAAAAACGAAGGCACTGACGTGCAATTTTCAACACATATATATCTCACAGGTTGGTCGTTGGGAGCTTCATCTAAGTGAGTTGCGTAACGAAGGACACAAAGACTTGAGAGCGATAGACGTGGTGTTGCCCACAATAACTCGGGACACAATCGGAAAAGGCATGTTCAATCAAGTTTACTTTAGATCCAATTTTCTTTATACGCCTACTTCAAGTTACTGAAATATAAGTCGATCAGTAAACCATCCGAAGGTGGAGACCTAATCTTTCAAGTTCATGTCAAGGCAAGACAAGAAGTCCACTAGAACTCAAATATATTTCCAAGAAATTCAAAACGTCCAACTTAATCAATTCCGCGGATCCCGAGTGACCATGAAACGATCTTGAGGGCCGCCAGTACCGATTGCTCAACTCACAGACAAACTTGTTCCAATAACTTGTGATAGGGCTCCCAGATTACTAGTCCTATTCACGATCTAAAATGCCAATTAACTTTGAATTACAGAGCACTAATCACAATTTTATTACTTAACTTTCGCTTCAACTCTTGAGAAGGTGACTTTGTAACACGCTGAAAAATTCCTGTCAACGCTGACTCAAACACGCAACGACAAGGATTGTAAATGGAAAGTATTGCATCACTGAAAATTTTAATACGGAGCTCCCAGACTGAATCCAGCAAATGGCGCTACTTACCCCAGTGTACACCGTTGACTAGCGCAAAGACTTGATAGGAAACATGGAGATATTTACACGCGTGTGTGGTATTATGTAAAATGAAGTACCACGGCTTGATCTATCCGGTTCCATTACAATCTGAGAAGCAAGTAATTCTGATTGGACGAAAATAATCAAGACTATTCGTATGCCGACAGATTCCACACTTCCTAAGTACATGACAGCATACGAAGCGGAATTTAATGCCGCAAAAAGTCAAGCTGGTGCGGAAAGCGAGAGGAAGGATTTAGACATGAAAAAAACGAAGGAAAAAACTATATTATGTCTACAGACTGATAATCTACGCCTCAACGAAATTGTGAGACCCGGTGAATTCTTTACCGGCATCTTCATCCAACGTCAATTCTAAACTACACAGACAGTAATGAAGGTCTGTTCCTATCCTTAGTTTTTCATGATGATTAGCAAAGACATGCATCAAGCTACAAACTGTGAATTGCAGGTGGTACCCTGCTACATTACTTACGAGATTATTCACTAAATCACAAATCGGCTAGAACTTGGCAAACGTACATGTGTTCATTGCATGAGCGTCCAAAGATTTTCTTAATCAAGCACATATGGAAACACGCACACTCAGGAAGCAACCCTCGGTGTTCCAAGGATCATTTTGCTGTCATATAATGATGATAATCACGACTGTAACATCATCACCGTCATCAGCATCAAGATTAGGATTGCTATCATTCAGCCGATTAATTTTTAGTTTTTTTTGTGCCAATCATTAATATTCCAGATCGAATATAAACTAATGATTCCAAGTGATTATCGGAAGAGAAGTCTTATTACAAACGTACTTGAGATCATCCATTACCTTTGTGTGAGCACACCTATTGTTGTCAGCATGTAAGCTACGTGGCGTGATCCATGCCGACCTCACCACAAGCAGTAAAAGTTAATTCGCAAGCGCTTAGCGGTACCATACATATAAGAAAGGGTGAACAGGGGAAGGAGCTACTACTTCATGTTGTGGTAAACTTCCCATGGACCAGTCCACACGAGTAACATGTGTACACTTCTCACTATGCATTCTCACGAGGGCTTCCAGTAAGTAACCTATGTACAACCCAGCGCCTTAATGACCTCCATACGCGTACTTTTTTGGCAATGGACTGGCCAAAATGACCATGAAGATTGCATTTAGTACTAGATTGCCCACAGCTATCTATCTATAGCCATGATTATTATGACTTGCAATAAAACTAGCATGTAAACGAAGGCGACTGAAACCATCCCGACTCAAATGTTGTTTGTTTTATTATTATAATGATTATATGATGAGGGGATCTCACAGGAGTAGCTATTATTAAAATCTCTGTGGATATTTATTGGTTATCGCGAGCGCCATAAGGATAAAAAAGGTCAATTCAAGTGAACAAAGATAGAATACAGAGGGAAAAACGATCAGTGCTGCAGCGGTGGCAACAACCAAGAATGCGGAAACGGTACCACACGTCACTACACTGTAGTTCGTATCCTTTTCCACCACTCACCCTCACCATTATCCTCCCCTCAATCGTTGTTTGTGGCTGAGCAATAAACTGATCTCACACCAAAGCGAATACATTCTGTAAAAACTTTTATTAATCACATATAATTCCACGAAGAGCAAAGATTGAACATCAATTCCTTGTCATCATCTCATTATGTGAAGCTCCTTTTTAAGCCCTATACTTGAGAACTTTAAAACTTATAGAAGCTTCCACCCTTGACACTGCCAGCTCTTGATATCTTGTGCTTTCTGCAGCTAAACTATTTCAAAGTTATGGACACCTTCGTCAACTGACTGAGTGGGAAAACGGATGAACATTGAGCATGCAGCAAATCCATAATGAGAAAAGGACGTATCGTCCTTTGAAGAGGAAAAGGATCTAAGGGCAATGATGAGAATCTCTTGAGCATGCCGATGTATGGAAGCAGCATATACAATCTCAGAAGCTCCACCACCAGCACATTTGCCCATATACAACAAGGTCACTTGTTAAGGTAAATTGATGAAAATATTTTGAAAATCATTTTGCAAGGCAAATGCCATGGGAAAGGATACGCAGCGTGAGTGTAATTTGAGATTGCAATGCTGTGCTGAGTAAGAACGTGCGTAATCTAAATAAAGTCATCACACAGCCAACTATATTCAGAAGACGGAGAGAAAGAAACAACAGTAGTAACTTCTCCGTTAGACACATTAAAACTACATACAGCCTCTTACTTTATGCCTTCGTCATGTACAAGCAGTGCACCAGTAAGGGTTATGTCGCAGATATATTAAGCTCCACTAGCTGAAATTTATGCTGCATAGGAAGGAAGACGTGCTGTTCCTCACACAGCGCACCTCTCACACACAAGTATCTGTTTGTCTATCTGTTTGCCAACAAGTATATTCTGGTATATAAGATGCTTTTATAGTCACGGAAGGTTGTTGCATGACCTTCCGATTTCCCTCACATTGTGCAGCATGTAGTTGCTCCAATCGTTTCTTTTTGCCTATTTTTTCCTCATCTAAAAACTCCCTTAAATGAGAATGAAACCTGAGACTCTCAGGAGATTCATGCAATACAGTGGCGGCTTACATCATACAGACTTAAAAAAAACCCTCCGCAGTCTGCAAATGAATTCATGCATAACCGACCGTATAGTAGAATAGAATGGAGCCAAAAAATGGATGCATTAGATAGCCGATCGATTTGAATCATAGTGGTAATAGCTATTGTGACTGACCATTAAAGTATAGCACAGGTATAGCAGTAATTAATGTGTATGCTAATGCCGTAAAAGGACCACCATGTGCTCACACACCTTCTCAAAGTGATTTTTCTTCAAGTGAGACCGCATAAGTGTTGAAGGTCACAAGCATCACAGTCCTCCGTATAATCCTTGCCAAATTTTCCATTGCAAGCTTTGATGGCTTGTCAATGTTACAGCATAAGGTCAGCAACTAACAACTCACAACCCTTCTTCTTGCCTCTCATTTGCTGACAGAAGCTTGTTTTTCTCACAATTGTAAACAATGCTATTAATAATAGTTCCGGACTAGATATATAAACGGGAATCCCGTAAGCTACATACTACATAGGTTGTTACTGCAAAATAACAAGACCGTTCTCGGCTATAATCTAATCCCTCCGCGGTGGCCTCACGTGGAATCTCCGATCCCAAGTGTTGTGGCAACCTGTGTACATGTCACTACTGTGGTAATGACCACTCTCATTATCCGAACACATCATTAACTCTCATCTCAATTGTAGTATCTCCGATAAACTTGCTGTGTGCCTATATGAACAATATTGTTAATGCTCACTGGACGAGAGTGCGTGCGTATGTTGCTCATTGCGGAAGGAAAGTAAAGGGCGCAAGCGAGGAAATTAGAGCGAAGTAGATACTGAAATAAATTGTTGAGTCACGTCATGCATGCAAACCCTTCGGAATCTTTCGGTGTGATCAGCGGTGTGGTGTGGTGCAGGTCATTGGCATGACGACGATGTGCTGCACTATAAATACAGCTTACTCTTCTTCTGAGTCAATATCACGGGCAATTCACCAGATCATCTCCATGACGTGGTGATGATGAAAATGTCAATGCTGTAATAATGACTCGCACCGCACAATCATGGCACAAAGCAAACATTTGACTCAATAGTAAATAACTTGTTGCTCATGTGTGCGTCTGTGTGTGTTTGTGTTTGTATCTGTAAGCATAGTAATGATTGATTTAATGAACTCAACGTAATTTTGAAGTCATTCCGTATAATGTCCTCGTCCATTCTCACAGAAACAACAATAATTAAATTTGGGTTTGAGGACAGGAAAAAGGATGAGAATTAAAATCAGCTATGTCTACACCTTTATCAGCATCGTTTCAACAACATTATTTTTTTTTAACTTTAATTTTCCTCCTCCGACAAATGTGTATACGTTTGGTGGAAGGTCATAGCAGTTTTAACTGTCAGTTCTGATATTTTGTACGTATAATTTTACGTAATGCCAATGTTGACGCTTCCAGTTCCTCAACCCCTGCAAGGGTGACATGAGGTTGTTGTTGCTTAATGGAGTTTCAGTCCTGATTTTCGTCCATGATTGATAAGATTAGACAAGGAGTCAAGGATTAGTCAGCGGGTGTGCGTGTTTTGTACTATGTCAGTACCGCGTGTGAAACATAGTTGGCAATTTTTTATCGTTCATTGGAAGCAGGAAGGCTTTGTTGGACATCTAATGTAAACGATGAATGAGGAATCGACGGACGGTGCAGTTCTGATTTTGCAATGTTAGCCCTAGCGCTTCACCATTACTGTACCTTGAACTCTGTGTAATGCACACAAACAATTCCAGAGTTGAATACACTATCGGTCAGTTTATATGCTTATGACACCATCACGTTCACACTTATCTTACACACAAACACACGTTTTCCACTGCTAATGTACAGTCCCTCTCCACACGTTACCCATACTGTTTCATCCCTTCTTCTTAACCTTCAACCTAAGTACACATTAGAAACTAATTCGGCTGTGCATCGGGAAGTCATCATAACATCATGTTGATCACAGAAGGATTGAATTCTCTGTGGACTTCTATTCCCTAAAATATATCATGCTTGAAGCCCTGCCAGTAGCCTCATTTAGGCTACTGCAAAAAATCCAGGAGCCTGTAGGAATCAATATATGCTGGTTTAACACCGACAAAGGATGACTCCACAGGAATTACATAATCGATACCATCAGCTTATAGTCTCATTACCAAAGCGACGATGCGCTGGATGCAATCATTACCACACATTCACCAGTTAAGGTGTGCAGTAAGTCTATGTGTGAGCATGTGTGAGTACAAGATATGCATATACTTGACGACTGCAAGGAGGAAACGACTTGGGTTTGATCTGTGCTCATAGCTTGAGGCCATGCGAGGCAGTCATTTTTTGCCGCCACGCGTGTTTGCTGAAGTAGCATGCTTGCTATGTGATTGGGGTGAATGAAACCGAGTATGAAAATGGAAAACATGATCTTCCGGTGGAGTAGCTCGATGCCAAATGTGGCCTTTAACTAGGTCGAGCTCACTTCGTAAATCAGTCTCTTAAGCCAGGAAAATCGTGCATGAATTCTTTCCTATATGTTTTAGCCACGGCGAAGTAGATATTTTCAAGACCGCTTTGCATTTACTTTTATTTCTATATCAAGAGAGCACATAGGCAAGTCAAAGGGTAGTTTCCTTCGCATTTGCATCCTGCACGCTCAGCCTGTCTATAATCTGAGTCATACCCCATTAGTTTATCAACTTTCTATTTCTAAAAAATTCCCATGCACTCATGATAAATATGCACATATCGGCAACAACACCACAATCTACGCTACACAATAAAAAGCCATCGCTTGAGGTCCATTAAAGAATGCAATAATCTCCAGCCTTAATTGTCTCAACAATATAATCGTCTAGAGCTTCCATGCAATACGTTGTAGCCTCTATACTTTGAATTAGATTAGATGCATCACAATGCACAGTTTGAAGTTACCATGAGACGGGTAGTATAACAACATATGGTTATTGTTACACGAAAAGTGCATGTTCATCTGGTCATCTTGGAATTGTACCTCATCACATTTTTACGCCTTTTTACAAGCGCAAGTATTCATGGCAGAAAACAGTTGAGACAGGATAGAAACTTTTGACTCTGACCGTGAAGGCGTGGCAGTCAAGACCTTCATAGTCGTCGTGACCTTACACTTTCGCATTCGCTGCCTTCCAGGGGGTAGTCGGCAAAAATATACGCAGGTAGGCAGGCAGCCATGATGTGTGGGGTGGTGGCCAATAAAAATAGCCTTTCCTTTCATGGTCTAAACTCACATCAATAATGTCTTTTTCATCAATCGTGGTGAGCTAACCCTCATGACCATGTCCCTCGCTATATATCTCTGAATGATGATATATGCCCCCAACTACACATGCTTACGTGAGCTCCTCGTCTCAATATTTTGGAGCATCCCTTTACAGTAACTATCACAAGAACACTATGCACTTAAAGACTAACCTGCACAGAACTCGTTATTATTATTAATTTAAAGAAACCAATGCTACTGTTCGCACCGGGCTGGTAAGAATGGCCTGCAGGCGCTCTGAATGTTATTCGTGAAAGAGGAAAGTGGACACTATGAGACAGGGAGCAATTATACGTAATATCTCTTCGCTGCTTTCCTCCATGAGCTGCTTGCCATACCACTGACAGTGCAAATCTACATTCACTGTACGACTATAAACAAATCCTTCTTCTTCACAACTGCTTCGTTCCCCCTCATCGTCCCACTCACAGTCAGATGCAACATGCAGATTAATAAAACCTTCTCGCACCCCTACACAATTCTATGGACTTGGACTCAAAGACAACAAAGATTGACAGATTCCGCATGCCCACAGAAGGACAAAAAGTTCTTGTGACACCACGCAAACTCGCATGTTTCACCTGTCGGCTCAATAATACAGAGTAAACTCCGTATTAGATTATAGAGAAAAAGCAGAGGGGACAATATGTACATAAGTGTGGAGGAGATGACGTGAAGAAACCAAGACAAGTTTGAAAGCCATATGGACTTGCTTGCCTATGGGTCGCGGATAATGGCCACACGCGTGAATTTAATGGCCGAAAATCGAGAATGACTCTATGCTGCGGTGGAGCTCCTTCGCACTTCCACCTCATTTATCCTGTTGACGCGAATCAGTTGGAATTTCGTCAAGGTGATCAGCGCTGATGGAAATGAGACGCGAAATCTCGTCACATTCGAGACACACAACAGCCAGCCCTATCATGAGTAAATTGAGTCTCTTTGGGTTTGCCCATGAGACGCCTTAGCTCGAATTCAGTGTCGTCCAAGTTTAACGCGTACACCCACCAAGGCAACTTCCCATAGAGAGAACAGAGAGGGATTGCCACCACTGTGCCGTCAATACAGAACAACTTGTATACGTATCTATCAAAGGGCGTACAAGCGCCTTGACAAGCCAAATTAGCATCTCCCCTCACAGTCATTCACTCAACTCCGTTCAATACTGCAGGCAGGTAATAGACATGCAGCACACATGTGCACACATTTGATAGCATTAATGATAGCCAGGTAAAAGCGTGGTGTGTGTGGACCCAACCACGATCACAGTGAAACTATGCTGGAGTAACAATACGATGCCGCATGACCATCAGCATTATTGTATTAATGAACATCGTGCGCATCAAATCTTTGCCGTTGGCGGCAATAATTTTCTCACTGCAGCTTCAGGCTGTTGACCATGGGATGACCAAAGCTATGGTGGTGACCCTGCAGAATTCCGCGTGTACATCACTGCAACACTGCACGCCTACCCTTCATATGCTCACGTACATCAGAGAATTAGATCCTTCATAAATTAAAAGCTTGTGTCTTGTTCCGCTGTCAGATAAATCATCATCATTTTAATCGACTCATTTCCGATACATGCGCTGGAAGATGCTGGGCCAAAATAACCACAACCACTACTTACTTTTACCCAGCCGTCATCATTAAATGCTACCTAAGCGAATGTGTGTTTTGAATACAAAATCATTCCAATTTGTCACTTATGTATATATGTGCCAGCATGCGGTACAAACCCTTGTACTGATAAGCAATAAAAAAAACCTCATCCATACTCCTTTGAACATTCAAACTTGCCCTCTTCAGGATAAAAGGCCTCATCTTATAGCCTTTGGAACTGTTTGCCTAACTTGTGCCGTATGCGCAATAAAACTCCAATGTAACCTTTAAATTGACAATCATCAAGGCAGCGTGTTGACAAAATGTAACTGACGCACCATGTTCTACACATGCTTCTGACTCTACTTAAAATACTCATTCATGGCCTTCCTTATCAATAAGAACTGAATCCAATAGATAGGTGCACGTGCTTAAGAAGCGAACGGGATCCAATTTGCATGCTGAAATACCCTTCCATGCTAAACTATTTCCGAACAATATTGTGTAATAACATCATAACTGCACTATTGGAAACTTGCTTGCGACCTTTATGTATCGATTTCAGTGTTTCTCTGCATGTCAACACTTGACAAAACTCTGCCTTTTCGTAATCACACGAGGCAGCAAGCGCGATAGCAGAATTCGACAGGAGCTCTAGCTGCACAGAAAGATTGTAATGATTCCATTTAAGTGCATCTTGCAAAAAGACCATCACATTGAAATGATACCAAACAAAGATAACCATGACATTATTGCTTCTAACTACTGCGAGAGTAATGATGCTGAAAGCTGTCTGCAAAAGAAGATCTTATTAATAATGGTTATCCATTCGGACTTGTTCTACGTTTCCGGCTTTCCCTATCAATTCCAAGTCCACATTACCTCTATACACCCCGACTACAAACATTTCGTCCATTCAGCAGTGCATTTCTCATCCGCTGCTTTATTTTTGTGATGAGAGGAGTAAGGTAATGTGCGTGCATAATGCGCCTTGAAGCTCTACGTAGGTATGTATGGTTATTGATATGGGCATAGCCCCTCCAATATCTCTGTTCATTACAAGTTACTTGCTTAACAATCTATACGTATAGGTTTAAGCATTCTATGAGAGAGTGATTCATGTATTCCTTCACAAGATCGGTTACCGCCACTCAAAGCTTTTATTTCCATCAACCTTGCAGCACAGAATGATTTGAAGTAAATAGGCATTCATTCTCCGCTCTTCATCAACCAGAATCGCACTACATTACAACAGACTATACCTCCACAACCCATCCGAGAAGAAGGGCTTGTGAAAATCCAAGTCGCGGATTTAATGTTCTCCAATCAGTTTTAGTGAGAGTGTATGTAGAAGAAGGCTTGCCATGTAGTGAAACGATTACATGATTGGAATGAATTTTAAAGGCCCATACTCACAACTTCCCTCCTACGAAAGATCCTCAGCTCAATATTTCCCTATAATCCCCAAACGAATTCTCTCTTTCAGCTCCTTATCAAACTGCCCACTCAGCCTAAGTGAAACCATTCCACTTAGCCCCCAAAAATAGAAGACTGTGAGCATGAAGGAGCATGTACATGTGACAATCTAGCTGCATTATCATTACCAAACAAACAGAGATTTAATTACAAAGGAAAATCTTGGTAATTAAACACAATATTATTAAAGGGAAGCAAGGAAAGAAACAGATATGACGTAGACTGCGTGAAAAGGTGAATGTCCTCCTGTGTACAACATTGTGCGTGTAGCCATTAAATGACAGTTTAGATTGATACTATCATGTCAATATCACTTAATTAATCATGGTCGAGATCCACCTCCTCATATAATCACTACCTTCTATGTAGTGTAGACCTCCGCAGATAAACAATACGATCAAGAATATTATCACCTGAAACAGTGAAACTATACACTGTCGGATTAGGCTCTTATGTGGTAGAAGAAGACTCATCCACCATTTGAATCTGATTTCTAATTCATAACGGAGCATTAGTCTAAGATTAATTAGCCCTTCAAAAAGGCAAACAAAAGCTGCAATTCAGAGTGTCATATTTTTTTTTCTATCGTCATACAGCATGCTCCTCCGAAAGTGGAAGCAGTTCGTTGCCCAATATGGCATAAGTTTTGCTTCCATAAAAGAAATTTCACTGCTCCCTTCTTCTATCCATCCTACTGCTAACAACCTCATTAAGCTCTTGGTCATAATTAGCAAAGGTTTTTCAACAAATGAGGAGTATAGGCACAGGTGACTTGCTAGCTGAAAAAATATTTTTTGTCCCCAACATTTTCACTCCAAGGTGCAAATATTGTTTTACGTAGTTAACTTGTTTATGAAAACGAATTGTCTTACTCACAAGCAAACCAAACAAACAACATATTATGCAGTGAGTGAGTCTTCATTGGAGATGTACATACGGTCAGCTCTATTGTTTTTCCTCACTTCAATTTGTACGTATGAATGCTAAAATACCTGTCGAGAGTTAGTGGAGTGTGAATAAATACTGAATATATGTGAGTAGGGAGTACGGTATAGAGAGTAAGTATAATGGTTTCCACACAGCATCCAGCTCCATAGACGACACATCCACCACCACGTCCAAATCTCTCACTTCATCTTACCTCTGGATTGCAGTAGAAAATGGTGTATCAATCTTGTTTGTACAACTTCTCAGTGGCCTTGATCCAGACAATTTAGTTCCTGCTTCGTGTGGAAGGTGTATACGACGATCAGGTAACTTGTTGCAACTTACTACGCACTGCGTGGGTCACTATACACGCTCATAAATTTCGCTGGATATATCTGAAATAATAAATAGTTTCCTCACATTATTCACGTATTATTCACTCTTCATTAGTTGGACTATAAAGTAAATCAACAGGGCATAGGGGCTGATCTGGATAGTTCTCTCCAGTCAACTCCTTACTCATAACCAACCAGACAAGCCACAAAGGGGAAAGTCCCACCCTTATGTATAAAAAAGCTTACAATTTGCTCATTTACTTGCATATAGCGAATTCCCAAAGAAATCCATCCTGAGTTCTTCCACTGCTGAAGATCAATCCATAAGTATGGAGACTTCTAGGATAATTTTCAGAAGGTACACCATGAAAAGAAGTTGGACTCATAAACAAAAATAAAACATGCAGCATTCTTCGTTCAGGATGGATTTATTTGTGGGCATATGCCTGCATCAATAGTGTACACATTGGGACCGGAGGAATCCTTGAGACCATCTTTCTTCACTACTGAACACGACTGCTGAGGACTACAAATCATGCCGAGCGGTTTAAAACTAAAAATCTAGCGACATACTCATGGGTCCAGGTAGTAATTTAATGAGAACCCAACCCATATAATCTCTGTACATCAAACATGTAGATGATGATGACATGAACATTACTTTTGGCTATCATCCTAAAAGGCTGCATCGAATTATTTTCATTGCAATAAGTCAGCGCAGGTGATTCATATGAGCGATAGTGTCGAAAGTGCCAACAAGAAGCTCATAAAGGATCAACAAGTTCACAACCAGCAGCTACCACTAATACATCCTCGTGGCCCACAAAAGTATTCCTTGGAGCTCTATCAACCGGCATTGCTTTGAAGGAATCCAAGACTGCTTGATGCTCCTAACTGCACGTTCGATAAGATTTGCAGTCAAAATGCAGGAGAAGACCCAGAAGAAGAAGGAGCTTAGCCTACTAGGCATCCGAGGAGAACTGTTTTTTTTACTTCTGAATTCCTATGCCCGCATCTCGGTTATATATGAGTGTGTACGCCGCTAAACTCAATCCTTCCTTACCTTTTATATTCAGCGTAGAAAAAGGATGGGCCATGGGCCATAACCTACACCACATCTGCCAAAAACAATCAAATTCGAGGACGAATGATCTAGCAAATGATGTCATCCACGGGAGACATTTGCAAGTGTGAAGGCTCCACCTTCAACGCCATCGTCAATTTAAATTACACACATGCACAGCTAGTTGAAGAGTCCTTGCAACTTTATTAAAAGTCTTTCGTGGGCGACCACGTGGGCTATGGCAACTGCAGTAATTGCTACGGATTCTATTCCATGATAAATAGCTGCAAATTCCAGATCAATCAGATTGGAATTTGTGGGGACAAGCACTAATTCTCATCGTAGGTTTTTAGCATTTATAGAAAAAACCAAATGAGTTGGAACACCAAAATGAGAATTGATATTCAATTTGAGGCTAAACATTATTGAAGATATACTGGTCAGATGAAAGGCATGCTGTCACCACTTAAGGAATGGATCGCATGGGCGAACTTCCCTAGCCACCGTGTGATTATTGTTTGTGCCTTCATATATACGATAAGGAAGTGAATGCCACTTTACACCCTTCCTTCCTTTTCTCCCGTACGCTTCGTTCTCCTAATATAAACGCATTGCCACAGCAGATTTTCTGACTTTGAAGCTCTCCTGACCACAATGCCTGCTTAAGTTGCCATTTAAATTAAAACTAAAAGCACATAAATGCTGCATTTTCGCTAATGACTCAGTCTGCTCTCACTTGAGCAATACATCCACATTACTTCGCCCTTCATCTCTCGCCCCCCCCCTCTTTCTCTCCCTGAGCAAAAACATTGTTGTCCTATCCTTCCCTGCATGTGTTCAATTGAGGAGAAAACGAGGAGCACCACGTTACTTACTGCAACCACGGAACAACCCATTAATTCTGCTCTTCATGCAAATCACAATTAATTCTTCCATGCTGCATGACTGAATGGGACCTGCACAGACTCTGATTGCACCCTTCATCATCAGTATGATCACTGAATGTATCATGCGGCATGCAGATTGATACTGTTTCCTCTCCTCTCTAAAGGATTTAAGATTCAACCCCCAGTGCAGGATGTAATTCATGCATTTGCGATGCAGTGTAGTATATTCCTTTTCTACTGCCATGTAGTACGTACGTACATCTTCAGCCCACCAAAGTTTCTCCCAAAAAGAAACATTCAGTAAACAAATTTAATTGATGCAGTAGTAGCTAGCTAGCAATCGTTCTGTTCGAGGTTGTGTGAGCGCGGAATCTCTCATACGGGGCTAAAACAGCAGCAACCAGTGCAAGGCTTCCATGCATACACATGTGTATGTACACTAGGAATATTCAATTCATTGCTACATTGACCTATATTGATTAGACTAATTTCATGTCGTTCATTGGCATTGATGATTATTCTGTATGGTTTTATCATCATCTGCTGCTCCTGCTACTACTATTGCGGCTCAACATCAAATTTTTCGCCTATTATACACACACTTGATGCTCACAATGGAGCTGCAGCTTGCTAGTTATCAACGTATTGCCGCCAGTGATACTGGATAAAAACCCCTATTGCTAGGCTCTATTCATGGAAAGTAGCTATGGTGGTGGGAACAATGGACTTTGATTTCAAATGGGCTTATAGACTTCTTCAATGAGCCGAGAATATATATGGACAGGAAATGAAACTTTGTTTAACTTGTGGCTTCCACACACACATAAGCGCACACTAAACGAAGGAAGGAAAGTGGCCCGTGTGACGCTTCCCTCCAACCACGCGCAAGCATTACTTCAAATGGCAGTTGCAATCGTAATAATAATAATAATAATGTGGTTTTGTAAGGGAAAAAATATGGGAAAAATCGTAGGAGAAAAGCTTCCTTTTATAGCAACAAATCCAGTCAAGCTGCAATAATAATTACTCCTGCAATCCATAAGACCCTCAAAGGAGTGTTGACATTGAAGTCCAACTAAAGACTTGCATCTGTACAAGATGGTAAGTTAGATATCTAGAGGAGATAACAAGATGAAATCCTCTCCCCTTCTGGAATAGTATACGGATGCCGGAAGAACTGAAGAACTGATTCTTCCAAGCTATTGTTACCAACAGATGAATGATAATAGATAGAAAATTGGGTTCAAGTACACCTTATTGTCTTAAAATATACATATACTGATGAATGGAGTGCTGCCATGTAAATTAGCGTGCGTGCATATTACGCACAAGCCCATTCTATACAACGTATAGTGCTTCCTCAACTAACTAAGACAATCGACTCAAACACGCCTCATTATTATATTTTAACTCAGCATAGAATGATTTGGGTGCGGAAGTCTTCAACACCTTATTGAATATTCAGTAATAGAGACGCAAAAAACCCTAATCATAGCACATGAATCGTGGCTGTAATAATATTTCAGTGCCACACATGACACCTCTCTTGCCACATCTATAACACAGGGGCATAAAGGCAAAGGTAACGAGAAGAGATCGTAATTCATTGCACTATATACGTGTTAATCATAAACAACAAAAGTAACAATTATGTTGCACATAAACTCGGAAGCTCAATCCAACTGCCTGGAGGAAGGAGGAATGAGTGGTGTTGTAATGTAAAAGTGCAAATGTACACAAGAGTCACCTGCCTGTAGAGCAGAGTGAGGAGAGAGAAACCTGTCTTAATGGTAGTGGTGATGATGATATAACTAAATAAGTACTCGGAATCCTAAGCTAACCCAGCATAAATTTCTCTCTACATTCTCGCATACAGACCGAGGTTTCCATCATCATTGATTTTCTCTCTCCCTCCTGCTTTTAATTATGCTGATGCTCACTGTTTTTTTTCGATGAATATACATGTACCTAACACTAGTGTGCATGTGTATGTATGTGCAACTGAGAGTTTGTAAGCAAGGGCAATTCTTCATCCTATTACACATAAACTCTCATCATGCTGGTACACACAAGATGACGCGTTCAAGTCAAGCCAGAGAGATTTGTAGATGTAAATAGTAACGCGTTGTGAAGTAAATCTAAACGGGCGAATAACCTTCAGCAAGGGTTTCTTGCATTAACAGTCGACATTGAGAATTTCAGTGTGCAGAAGGTTGACCAAAGTGTCAATGGCAGTCCCAAGCAGCACATTTTCATTCGCAACTAAAAAGGAGGAGAAGGCCTTGATTCAAAGTCCTATGCTATCATACCCAAGTGCACCGTTTTTCCCTATCACCTATTGATCATTATTCGCCAAGTATCGTCGTCGTCGTCGTATCGTCATGTAAATATGAGTAAGCACGTAAACAACAAATCCCCCGCGCATTGTGGCGACCCAGCGTCAACATCACACGCACTCATACACATCCAATGTCCACGACCATTGTTATTGCTCCGTCTTCTCTTGTCCTCAGTAGCATACCACTGACAATTATGGCAATGATCATATAAATATAGTTGATATGAATAAGACACCTGTGCATTCTAATTCACTGAATTACATCATCGTTAGGACGAATTTTGGGCATCATTTCTGGCTCTACTGCTCTACACGTTCATAGCTTGTGTAATATCTCCTAAACGTATCTGCACCATGGCACTAGTAGTCCCATCGAGCTGCTATGGTGGTTGCCGAAAATGCAATGTCTTGTTACCGACGTGCTGCATTCAAATGTGCGCAACAATGCATCATAACCTATTCCTACTCACTTATTATGAAGTAGTTGCTCGCAAACATAGAGTTTGTTTGTTTGTACTTCTTCTGGCTCATTCAAGTGATTCTGAAAACAAAAATGAAACTAACGAAGTTACCCGTAAATATTTACACTCACTGTTAGGAAGCCTCACAGTATATCGCTTTGACTTAAGACAGAAGGAAATACATGGTCGAGCGTTGAAGACCAAGTATCACCCACCATCCCAGTCGCATTATTTCAGCTCACGTCACAAACTTTTTCACATCAACTTTGTCGTAAACACTACTGACGTGTGAGTGTTTGTGCGAGTGTGTGTTTATTTGTTGTTGCTGGTCACACTTGAGTAGCATTATTGCTATTATTTAGATGATTGTTATTTTTATGAAGGAAGGCCGATCACAAGAAAGAGAAAAAATACTTGTATACCATATAATATACCTTGTCTCTCTCTCTCTCTACCATCAAGAATACAAGTTGAAGGTTCCCCTCAAGGTGGACCGACCAAGAGCATTAGTAGCATTACAAAAGATATTTTTAATTGAGAATTTCTCTAACGCATTAAATTTGCGTCAATGTAATGGAAAAATTGTGAGGGAGGCTATCAACATGCACACATTGGTTAATTACTCCCCTATCGCTCTCATGCCCTGTCATTGACAGTGTTAATGAAAATAGAGACTGTACATACAATATGTACAATAACATAGGTTCACATTATTTGCAGTGCTACTGCTAAAGGATAAGGTTGTTTATTCTCATGAGTGTTGTATATATAGTATGACCATTATGAGCTTCATGTTCAATGCAAAAATTCCCTCTCATCATTACTTCGCATAGGATGTAATGGAAACCAATAGCCTTTCAAAGCCACACATCATCAGCATCCTTTACCTTCACTCCTGCTACACTAATTCTCATTAAGTCACCACTATTGTGTGCCTGCACACACTGTAAGTGGCATCCATATCATGGCTTTTACTTGATATCATACAGCATATGTACACTCGTGTCCTGCTCTATGCAAAATAATTCAGACGTCTGGCTAGTGAGCAGGAAAATCAACTTGGAGATATGCCG
Source organism: Deuterosminthurus bicinctus (assembly GCA_034698825.1). Classification (NCBI taxonomy): domain Eukaryota; kingdom Metazoa; phylum Arthropoda; class Collembola; order Symphypleona; family Bourletiellidae; genus Deuterosminthurus; species Deuterosminthurus bicinctus. Next base: position 4,541 of record JAQIWI010000552.1, on the reverse strand, counting down.
CATGCCCTTCGGTCAGTTTTACGCCTAAGATCTAATCTACAGTAAAGGCTGTTGCCATGGTTCGTAGGAAGACACTGCTGCTTGTGTGTGCATAATAATAATCCTCTTGATCACACAACAAATCTTGGCTATAATAGTGTGGAAAAATTGACAATGTCCCATTGTGTATCATTTACAGAATCACGTCTATCTCTTGCCCTCATCTTATTGTATACCTCCAGTATACTTTTCCCATGCTACGGAGGACGTTTATACAGAGATGATGAAAATTACAGCCCTTCTACATCACCAGCATTTTCATGAAGAAAAAAAAATCTCAAGGCCTCCTTCCTAGCAGTCAACATTTCGACCCAGAACAACTTATATAGAAGGGCATCAAAGCCACACTGGGTACCACACTTTTGTAAGATTACGGACATCCGGAGGATGCATTCCGACTTCCATTTATGCCAATGACGATTGTGTAATATTACCACTAAGCTATTCACCTTCTCTCCTGCATAGCATTAATATTATTATTACCTCTTCAAGAGTATGTGTGTGCTCGTGAAAATGTCATGCTTACTAATAGCGCAGTTTCTTCGCACAGTCGTTAAAATTCACATACTTTATTATAACTTGCCACCGGTGATTGGATGAGTAAGCTTCACTTTGCATGTCTCCCTCTGTCCCATATTATGCATTCAAATCCTCACTTCACATTGACCTCACACTGCATATCATCCATGTACTTGAATAATTTGCCTCTCAACCAATGACTAAATGTAGCTTGAGTTCTCATATCGGTCTGCCTGCTGTGGATTCCGTGAACCCGCATGAAGAGATGCATTTCAGTCTGCTAAACGCACACCAACTCAAAGGCACGTTGGCATCTACGACAGCATGGAAATTGAATGGGCCATCGGACGTACTTTCATTCAGTCAGGCAGTATTGATGAGCAGCAAGCAAATACAAATAAGATGTTGTCAGAGAAGATGAGGATCATGATGAAGAGGACTCATAGAAATTCTATCCACCACTACAGTGGTTGGTTGAACACCATCCACCCATTATTAGCCCCGTGATGAAGAATCGGGAATAATCAATGAGATGGAGAGATTATACTCAACTTAATTAAAAGAAATGGAATGGCTGCACCGATCGTCTTATTAACTATATAGTCAATGTCAATTTCTCCAACGCAACACTTGATCATGACTAGGAGGTCGGATGTTTGGACATTTTCACATATGCACATCTCGCCTCCACTCCTTTGCCATGGTCCCATTAATGACATTATCATAAGTACAACATTACTATTACTCTTGCCATAATTATAACACAGGCAAGCATATAGCATTCTGACTGGCTCCTTCTTTGCCACCATACATCTATACATGGACGTTCATGTACGGGGAGAGATGAGGATAATGATGACGATGGCGATCAAGGCAGGATACGAAGGATAAAAAGCCCAAGTATATACGGATGTAAGCTGAATCAAGTGCAAGCACTTTCACTAGCAATGGCAATGACAATCCCACCACAGCCAACCATAAGTGATTAAAATGCCTTGAGGAGGACAGATTACTTTTAAAGAGTTTATTCCACCATGGATCTATCTTACAGCCTTGATGGGCTTCAGCACAACCACACATACACACACACACACACACACACATACACAATGCTTGTCCTCAGGCCTTCCCTATACACATTCCTTCCCAATTCATGCCACTACGTAACCCCACCGATGGAAACTTGCAATCAAACTTGTCACTAATACTCCCGGTAAACCGAATGTAATTAATCATAATCCCACTCTGATCAGAAGGTATACCTTTGAAATCCTGCGTTCAGATCCAATCAAAGTCTCACCGATGTCACGTATATATAGTACAAATTATTGAGCAATATTTCACTTCACGCCAAAAAAAAATCAGCTTATTGCTTGCTCATCACTCCACTTTATAAATCTCCACTATGATAATTCTCTAAATATTGCAATGATTCCACACACTACTGGAAAAACATTCACTAATTCCAGCTTAAATCCACGGCAGATAAAACAAAGATGTGTTCCTCTGTTTACTCACACAGGATATTGTGGAAAGAAGGAAGTAGAAATATTATGAATATTAAAAATTTTGTCGTTGCAAGAATAAAAGTTGATGCTCAGATGAGGAAGGAATAGTGAAATAACAGTTGAGCAGAGCAAAGTTTCACTTGTATGGTTCACAACTTATCAAGTGGGCACGACGAGAGCCACACATAGAGATGCAGAAGGGGTCAATGTATCTCTGGAATTCAACTTGTTGCGAAAAGGTCCACGTGAAACACTTGTTTCCTTCCCAAATATCCTTCTTTCCAAAAACGGAGTAAAATATAATTATATATTTCTTGTGTATATAATAAAATCCTTCGGCCAGTTTCAAAATGTCAATTGCTGTAGTAAATTATTTGCACAGTGATGATGAAAAAAATATGTAGAAAATTCTCCGTATCACAGTTCACTTCTTGGGAGAAGATACAAAGCGGTTATTGTATGCACCACAGAGACAAATCACAATAAGCCCTACTGTTTCTCAGGCGCATATGACACGCTACTATTGATCCCAAAGGTAATCAGTAACACTATTGCTAATAATAATAATAATTCTCTTGAGCAACAAACTCAGTTGATCTGTGCTAGAGTCATTGTAGGAAGTCTTCAGGTATATCAGGGGTTCATTCACACTAGATAAATAGCACCTTTAATTATTTTATACATAAAATTAATCACAATATCTTCACACTTTGCACAGAAATAGCACTGTAGTAGAGGCTCACCATGTACAAATCTCCAGTACTTTTCGTGCCACACCGAAATAAAGGTAAAACACACTACGAACACACTCTTTAGGATCCCAAATATTCCACTTGATTCAGCTTGCTATGAAGCGGATTAGGCGGTTTTCGAGGTTCTTACAGTATACAAATAATAATATTGGTGACACTATAGTTAAAAGTGTTGAAAAATGTTGAGGCGAGCAGCCGTAACTGGCTAGACGAGAACGGCACAGCGTCGTGCAATGTACTGCTGCTACATGTGCTCGATGCAAAGGAGCAACTGCAGAAAGGTTCAATGCTATTAGCCTCCTAACTCCTACTACAACATCCCTTTACTTTGTGCTCTGTGTGAATGTTCATACTGCCGTATACATGGGAGCGAGAGAGTTCTACTCCTTTACTATATGATGACTGTGAGTGCTGAACCCTTTTACACATGATAGTTTCATAGTAATATTCAACTTACTACAACGACTCCAACGCACTCACAGCCAGTTCCTGCGTCTCCTTACGCGGACGAGCTATGTAGTAAACTGGATTACAAGAACCGTAGCCACATCCACTGGCAGAGAGCGTCAATGTCATTCGTATTTGACTCAGCCTATGTGCAGTAAGTCAACTGAATGTAATGCATTTCTCTTGCTATTTTTCCCAATCAGTCAACACAAAGCTAATAGCATCCTCAAACTGATCATCTGTCTTATCACTCCTTCCAATGACCACTTTACCCCGATCTTTCATCATTTGTGTGGGTAGAAAAGATTACTGAGTGCCAATGATAAGTTTACACTTGTAATCATTATGAAAATGTCCACAATCTGGCTTTGCCAACATTGCCAATTTCTTCAAATAATTCAAGTTCAGGAAATAGGATAACTTAGGAACTCAATTATTATTATTGGCTTCACTTTTACTCGGCATGAACTCATGGGGCAGTTCAAACTGGCCGTGTTGTTTCAATGGTGCTCATTCATGATTTTGACGAGCCACACGGACTATGATGGGGTTAAAGTAGATAGCACATGCTGGACTGGCAAGAGTTTCAAAATACAATCATCACTGATGGTACTACTGTGAGCCTGTCAGGACAGTAATGAAATTGAAAGTATATTTTTGTTCGGAGCAAAGGAGTGAGAGCATTCTCGTACTTTTCTCTAGTCGTATTCATGTGATTATAACCATTGATTGGCCGCATTGGAAAGAAATAGAGCACGTTTCCAAGGATATATTGGGCTGTGATTGGAAAGAAAAGTGAGTTGAGCGTCGAATAGTTCAAAGTTAGGAGAGCGGGGTGAAACTGCAAGTTGATTCAGGGAAGATTAATTCATTTTCTTGAGGACAATTTAAAGGGAAATTTTTTCCACAATATTTCAATCGAAGGATAAATGTCCAGAGCCTGGCATGTATGTACCTGCCTGCTGACTAGACAGCAACTATTTCGGAACGCATTATCGTGTCAAAGCGAAAGTAAAGCCTCATTCTGACATTCTCAGATCCTGGGCGTGCACTTGATTTAAACGCTGAGAGCGGTGTGGTATGGAAATCTATGGGTATATCACGACTCCTTGGCCTGAGCAAATGCGGCATTAAACTTCACTGTCTGCAATGTGGCCGCCTCTTCCATTCATTTTATCACGCTGGTTACCTGAGTAAGCGAGCACAGAATAGTGCAACTGGAATATCCTGAGGCAGTCTCTTCAAACTGGACACAAGAAAGTGTGTCAGTGGGTTA
>JAQIWI010000551.1:0-28406 GCA_034698825.1 Deuterosminthurus bicinctus | reverse complement strand
GAAATCCTGTGCCAGCAAAAGCAGTGTAGCAAGCATGGCTTCAAAATCCTTCTTTCCCTTTTAAAAACATAGAAAGAAGCACACGCACGTGTGGACTTGACGGTGCGGGAGCTATTGGACCGTGTAGGTCGGGAAGTATATGCGTGCACGTTGTCATGTGAGTGTGAGTGTGTGTTGTCATGCGAGCGTGTGCATGTGTTGTCATATGTAAGTGTGCCTGTACGTACGCTCATATTAGGTGAAGGCTGACTTATGCTTTCACACAACAATAATTTCCTAATTCCAGCTTTGCTATCAGCGGGAACGATTTGAAATAAAAGACGGAGAGGAAATTAAGCGTTGCTGGCATCCAGCAAACAGCTATACAGCTCTTGGTCCACATAATACTAAACTCCCTCGTCCTTTCTCACTAATGCTCACTCCTCTGCCTTCGTTTCTATTTGAGTAGGTGGGCGTGGAAATTTGCAACCAGTGTGTTCTCCTCATACTAACACACGCACATACACACGCACATACACACACAGACATATATACAGAAATACAAATGTAGAGGGAGAAGAGCTCGACAGTGAGAGAGTAACCTGGGATCCAGTATTAATCTGCTCGGCTCTTTCCTCTAATTCCCTTGACTTCCCTCCTGGATTCCACGGTGATGTGAGCCAGCATGGCTTCTCCCTATTACAATCTATTTAAGCTACATACAATACCAGCAGTGGTGCCTACAAAACTGATGAGAATGTGCCTTGCTGAAACAAAGGGAATTAACAAAAGTGCGAGACAGTGAGGAGGGAGGGAGGGATGGATGTAGTCAGAGTAAACGTTGGTGCAAGTAGCAAATCTTAAAATCATCCGCTCAAACAGAACTTTCTAGTGGGTGTGTGCTTCGTCTTTATACAGAGAGAAAGAGAGAGAATGGAGTTAAACGGGAGAAAACAGGGCTTGAGTTCACAAATAAGAATACACATACAATCCCATCACCATCACTTTCACATTACACCACATTGGCTTCTTTTACTCTGACCCCATTTCCCCGCCCTAGCCGGCAGCACGAGCAGTGCAACGAAAGTGAGAGAGAGAGAGACAGACAGACAGAGAGAAAGCATGAGGGAGAAAAAACGACATCCATATCCACACGACTTGTTCTTTCCCTTGCTGCTTTGCAAGGCCAACTCAAGCTTTACTAACGGCAGCAGCAACCAACAAGCAGTGAGAGTTGGAGGGAATCCCTATTCGATTTCAACTTCGGCCCTTATTTTCCCTCCTTGTCAGTCCATCTCGAAATCGGAGGAAATGAAATGAATGTTCTCAATCCATACGCCTCACGTCCCTAATCGACCCAGAAAGCGCCACACAATCTCATGTTCGGCCAAATCAGACCGAACAAACTCTTACGTCCCTTTCATTCCTCTTTCTCCTCCTACTCCTCGTCTCAGTCAGCAGCTCCCTTATGTAAGACACAGTTCAATTCAACTTTCGCCATCTTCCATAGACGTACTACAAGTAGCTGCTGAAGGAGGAACGTCAAGAGGAAGACGGAAAGATAGAATCCACGCTCCACAACTAACTTACATCACCACCAGTCGCTATTTTTACACACATTACGTACATAGTATACACTTGGCAAAAAAAATTCGATACTTTTCTATCTGCATCCTTTGTGCTTTTCCCTTGCTGATGATGATGTCTGTCTGTGTGTACAGACGTAAATTCAATTCAATCAAATTCACACAGGCCCATAGCTCTGACTTGAGAACCTCCCAATAATACACACCCAGGTCCATGAGGCATACATTCAATATACTTTTAGCCTCCCCACGCACTCACAAACACACTTACAAATCCACACATACACACACACACACACGAGGACACAAAAACATACATACAAATCCGCATACAAACTCACAAATCCACGCATAATACAAGCACATCCACACATTTCCCCCGTCCAGTCCAACTTTCTAAATACAACTCAAGTTTTTTTTTCTCGTCTTTTTTTTTCTATGTAAACGTGCCATATGAATTCGCCTCGGGCCACACGTACAGTCAAGTCAGGACAGTGAACGTATAAACTCTTTCTCATGCACTCTCACTCCTCCTGCCAAAGTCCCTTAAGAACATAGGAGAAGGAAAAAATAATACACATGCATTCAATTTTCACAGACCCTTTCATATCTTCCCAGGCAAAAAAAAACTCTTTGCTTCTCCAAGTCCTTTTTTTTTACTTTATATTTTTCACAGCAGTTCCTCATCACAATGACGCTGACAAGGACCATTTCATACAAATTCAACTATTCGCCCCCTACCACCTTTAAAACATACACACCTTTCAACAGGAGCCACACGCACATAATAATACACGCGTATACACAACATTACATTTTCTTTCTCAAAAAATTTCCTCTCCACAGCTTGTTTTCTTTCCTATGTACAAGCCCATTTGTCCCTCTGACAAATGATTGTCGCAATTCACAAACACATTTCCAACTCAATAAAAAGAACTAAGTCCATTCCCCGTCTCCCCCGTTCACACTCTCCCTGCTTTCTCTTTCCCATCTTTTATTTATCCTCGATCATCACAGGTCTCTCTCATTCCCTTTGTTTCTCGCAGCATCTGAGCCCCTGCCGGAGCTCCAAGCAACCCATCTCTCTCCTTCTTGCTTATGTGTGGCCAAGCAAATGATAACTGTAATGGTTACATTCTGGTTTTATTGTCTTGCTCAAAGACTGTATCATGTCTACAATAATAAGAGGAAGAAGAAAAAAACAAAACGGACGTGTAAGACGTGTGTGTATGAGCAAGTATACTAACTCTGTAGAACGAGACCATAGTATACCTCTTCCCGGTGTAACATGAAATTCGAGTGAGTTAAAAAGATATTTCTCCCTCCATCATCTTCCCTTTTCCGTCTTTTTTTTACTCTCTCTCTCTTCATCCGTATACTTATGTGATAAGGATCCATATGACTATCCCGTCTCGCTCTCCTTCCCTTTCTTCGTCGTCCTACTCTGCAAGCTTCAATACACATTCTCAGGATGAAGATAAGAGAAAGACGAAGGAAGAAGAAAACTACTACGGATCTTTCTCAGCCGTCTGTAAGGTGCTCATCTATAAAAAGAAGGTATTTTTATCCATCTCACTACTACTGTATCCAACCCGCCAGTCCGTCCGCCTCCATAACTTTTGACGTAATCATGCGTGAAGAATTATGTTGGTTACAGGCTCATGCACACAAACATACACACACACACACACACATGCACACACAAACAAGTACATACGGTCATTGTTACTTTATTCCCCAACAACAAATAGTAGCGGCCACCAGCGTGGCCAGAATCCAGACTGGTGCTGCTGCCGCCGCGTGTGCTTTTGATTGCTACAATATATTTCCGTTTCCGTTCCTCCTGCAGGCTCTCACAGTGTGCTCATAGCCTTGACTGCCGTTACGATCAACACTAGACTATACTACTGGGACGATAGTTTTCTCCAGCTCCTTCCCACATAATATCCAGTCATATTGTATATATATGTTGGGACTAATATGAAGAAGAAGAGAAAACTCTTGAATGAATGCGACGTCAGCATGTGCTCACGTATAAATAAATATGATTTAAGGATGGGACAGAATGTCACATCCAGAATTAACAACGTTTTCCCTCTGCACAGAGACACAGCCTGGATTTCATCTACAACAACAACATCCAGAATCAACGAGCAGGATTCAGTGTGAAAGTGAATGTTTGAGTGTGTGTGTGTGCGTGTGTTCGGGTGTGTGTGTGTGTAAAATCCGAGGGACAGGATTGGAAAACAAACAGGGTGCCACGTAGGAGCACATCCGTGCTGTGATAAATGTTCCACTTATAGAATAGAGACAGGACAGATATAATCCAAAGTGTCGGCCACGTTCAGTCCGCGTACCGCCTACAAGACACTCCCGTCTTCTTCACTTTTCTCGCTCATATACATTCACACGCACACGGACGGACAATCTCTGTTCATATAGAAATAAAGGCACACACGCTGAGTGAAATGTAGCGCGTGGACCAAGAGAAATGTAGCGCGTAGACCTGGAGAAATGTATATGGTGCGTACAGGACGAGAAATGTAGCGCCTCTGCCGAGAGAAATGACAGGATGACACAAAAGTTGGTTCTGTAGCAGCTTTAGCCATACGAGGCCGTCCAGCGTAGTCGTACAATGCAGCACATTAAGGAAGCCGACTGACAAAGTTTTCCCCTTACCTTGGATTTCCTCGGAGAGCTGCATGATGAAGCACATTGAAGCCATTATTGTTGGTCAGAGTCACGTCCGCACCGTGGTCCAACAAAATGGACAAAATAGTTTCATTTCTTTTCGACACGCTGAGGTGAAGAGGTGTCTCCCCTTGGTCATCCTGTGAATGAAAATAGTCACAACTTCTCTCTCTCTCTCTTTCTCTTTCACTTCATACACATCACGACATCAAATAAGACCCATGTCAGCCAACAGAGTTCACGTAATTGTCTCTATTATCCACCGCATACATCCCAAGCTTTTCAAATCCCATCGTCATCACCACCACGGACTTCTAAGTATTCCCAGCTGCTCCTTCACACACACGCAAGACATCCTGAGATGACTTGTATTGAGCCTCCATAATGACATTACCTGAAGAGATGGATGACACTGTAGTCGGAGCAGTGTGGTAGTGACACCCAGGAAGCCCTTATTTACTGCAATGTGCAGCGCAGTTTGTCTTCTTTTATTCCGAGCATTCAGATCCGCCGAGGACTGAGCTAATGTCTCAATCACTGCAGGCTCATCCCCATATGCCGCATGATGAACACAACGATCTGTGAGACAGAAGAATTCATAGTAGAGAAAAATGGAGAAGGAGGAAACTTACTGGAGAGGAAATGCTATAGTGAGAGTGAATAAAAAAAAAGGGAACGGAGGTGGTGAGGGGAGAGAGAGAGAGAGAAAGAAAGAAAAAACTTTGATTTCATAGGAGAAGGACATTAAAATAGGCGGAATTCCACACATCTCTCCAGTAAATGTGTCTTAGAGAATTTTATTATACCAACCTCCATCTCTGTCTTCAATTTCAGGATCAGCCCCATGAGCCAGAAGAATCCTAATTACCTCCAAATGTCCGTTCTGACTCGCCGCCTGCAATGCAGTGTGTCCCGAGAAAACCCCATTTACGTCGCACTCGCCCCGTTTCAGTATCTATTCAACAAAGCGGAATTATACCCAAGTCATCATTACTTTGTCTCATATCACCGAGAGAAGAAGACGACGACGTACAAGAAGAAGAGAATATAAGGCCTAAAAAGTACAAGGCATTCAAACTTTGATGATTACACTCAATCTCACATACACCCATACCCATATTACCAACATCTCTTTTCTCTCTGCTTCTTTTGCCACATCAGAATGCTATTGTGGAACATTAGCAGCACGCCACACGTGCCTATCCCATGAATGCAGACTTTTCCTCAAATGTTCTACAGTAGTGCAAGGCGACGGCAAGCCATTATTATCGCCATAATCCTTATTTTGTACTAAGCATTAGTCACAATTACCTCATTTACCCCTGTGAATCCTTGCCGTTCACTATAGTCAAAATTACATGGGCTTGATTTTCACATACATACATGCATGCATACAAACGCTAATGTCTCACCTAACGCCATAATGACCATTATCAGCGTCACATAATAAGACGAGAAAAAAAACTCCATTCCTTCTCACCTCTTCAGATTTCTGACAATCTCCATGAGCAGCAGCCTTCACCAGCTCTTCATTCGCATCCCCAGTCACGTGATTCTCGAAAAGCTTCTTGAGCAACGCACTTAGACGCTCTATAGAAAAAGTCATACATAATTTAAGCTTGCACCTCACTTCAAAGCGTACACAAACACGCATGCACACACTTCCGCAGGAATTTTGCAAGGGAACTTGAAAGGCTGAACACCTGAAGACGGCTTTTATGGGAATCGCGGTAGTACTAACTGACCACGACTTACTTAAACCAAGTCATATGAGCATTGAGCTGGAAAGAGAAGCAACCTTGGATGTGGCCCTTATAATTGAATTAGGCATTGAGGTCACATCAGTTCAAGTTAGAGAACGACGTCATTGCATTAACTGCCGCTTCTCGGAAAAGCCATCTAAATATTGCAAGCACACAGCCAATGTCTTTGACATAGAAAAGGCACATAAGTGTGTTCCAACTAAAAGGACTGGGATAGGGAGAGAGAGAGACAGACTTTGGCGTAATGGTGGAATTAAATATTGAAGGAGTGCGTGAAAACTTGGCTGCTGCTACTTGTGTGCATGTGTCTGTTGTGTTCCCAACTCTTCTATACTTGCCTCCACTTGACGATCCAGGCAGAGATCCATCCGAGGATGCAACCTTGGTGACAGCTGAGGGATTATAAGTCCAACAAGTTCCACAGACTTCAATTTTCAGATCGTTGTCATGATAGATTTGTTGAACGCGTCCAATTCTTCCCAGTGTCTGTAGTAATACAAAGAAACACGCATCAATTTCTCCCACTTTCTCCATGTCCTTCCTTCATAAAGTTAAATAAATGAGCATTTGATGATTAAAAATTATTTCCATCTTCATCATACTTGGCGATGGAGAGGGGAAAAAACTTTTGATTTATGGTCTTTGTGCGTGTGTGTGTTTATACTTGTAATATATTTGTGCAAGCGGTGTGTTTGAATTTCTACGTATGTAATCAGTCCCTTTGCCAACTCGGCGTACATGCTAAATGGTCCGCATTCTGGCAAAACAAAGTACATAGAAAGTCTGTGCCGGCAATACAAAGACAGGCGTAAATAGAGAGAGTGAGACAGACACAGAGAGAGAGATATTGTGGAAGAATCCTTTTCTGTGCGGTTAATTATGAAGGATCTTAATGTTGAGAAGACAATACCACCGTCGGCAAGACGACTAATGAAACTCTTTTCCCTTTCTTTGTATTCCTCTTGTTCTTGCTCATCACTCATAGTTCTAATGTGGCTTGTTGTTATGTATTTCTCCATACACTGACTCTCCATCATCCTCTCCTTCCTCTCCCACATTCTTCCGCTTCCTACTTCCTTGCTCCTCTCTCCTTCATATGTCATGGGCTGTACATAATTTTATTGTTTCAAAATACACATACAGAGAGAAAATGTCTCATTTATCACAAAACTTTGCCTAAACATAATTCATAAATTACTTGGGAATCATTTCTTCATTATTCTGGTTATCTTAAAGGTTAGTGTACGTTGTGTCTGTGTGTGCGTGTGTGTGTGTGACGGCGTGTGCACAGTATACAATAAATTACGAAGGAACTTTTTTGTTTTACCAACAAGAAGGGTGAGCAGGAGAGGAGCAGGATAGGAGAGAGAGAGAGAGAGTCAATTTATACCGCAGTTTCTTTTCCTCTCTGATTACCAAACTTTCCCTATTTATTCATATGCATTTAGCAGTTGCCAAGAGTTGGCAGGCTTGCGTAAGCCACAACTCTATAAACGTGGTCATAAATAATGATTTTTCATGATGCGACTATATGGAAATTTTTTCGTGGTAACATTGTTACAAATACAAGGTCTAACTACGACAAGCTATCCCCGTAGGCAATTCCAACAGTTTGCACATTTCCAGCAGCCGCAGACTGGTCCGTTGGAAGATAGAGGGCCATTATTATAGAGCATGTACTGATGACATGTGAGGTCGGGTAGGTACGAATGGCCATTCTTGAAACTGTAGTGCCATCCATTTGAGATTTAGGACGGCAGAGTAATAGGACTAAAGGTAATTGGGGAATCTGTTTACATTAGAAGGAGAATTTATGGTTGCTTGGTTTTGGTTTTACAGGAGAAGAGATCGACGTCATAAGGAAGAAAAAACACATGAGAACTCACAGGAAGCATGGCGTCAGCCCATTCTCCATGTCCGCGCTGTAAAATCTTCATTCTTTCCAAATCAGCACAAATTTGCACAACATCCCCCACTGCAAAACTGCTCTGAGCCAGTTCCCGGGGTTCTCCACTAGAATCTGATGGTGCAGCCACCTCAGTAGATCCCCCGCTGGCCGCTCCTAAAGCTCCTCCAGGCACAATAACTTTCGTCAAAACTGCTGGATTAAATGTCCACCTGCGTCGGAGAAATTGAAATAATAAAAGTATTAATTATCACACACACACATTAATTGTCAATATGATCAGAATATGTGAGTGTATGTGTCTATATGAAAGGATTTAAAATAGAAAATTTTCAACCTTGTGGTCATGTTTACCAAATGATGAAAAACAATTTGAGTTTAACAACAACAAGTTGATACCTATTTCCAGACGGATAAGCCACCACAATGTCTCTGTCCTCATCGATGCCCACCACATTCCCTGTCGTACCCAGGCACTCATACATCCCATCAGTCCATCCACCGTGTCCGTGTTGAAGACTTTGGACCACATCAAGTTCTAAGTCAATGTTTACCTGCGAGTCAGTCCACATAGAAAATTCAAACATCAGTTCATATAATACAGCAGTTCATTAAAGCATCAAATAATATACACACTCGCAAGCACACATGTACCCATACACACTCCCACACACAAGCTGATTCTCTCATTACAATCCCAAATATAACCAAAGACAAAGGATGTTGAGTTCTATGTTTTCTTTTGGGACCAGCTGTACTGTATTAGTGCACGGCATGGTGGTTTAGCAAAATATTCCCATTAGTAGCGTACAAATGATCCTTTTCCTATGCTAATCAGAGCAGACGTCAGCGTCATCCTCAGTATGAATCACGTTAGTAAAGGTCATGCTGCAAATCATTCATTCAGTTTACACACGCCAATTTTTTCCTACCTGATCTCCAACCAGTATTCCGGTAACTCCACTTCGGGGTCCCTCTCCACCGAGTAAAGGTAGATGATCTCGATAAAATGTTCCACCCTTGGCGTCATTGACAACTTTTAAATCAGCCTGCGAAGGAATGAAAATGGGTCAGGATTATACTAAGTTATGCAAATCAAGTTAAATTCAATTTTCTCCGTATGCTTCACAACGACTCCTGACTGAGAGCGATGGTGACACGCCAGTCAGCAGGACAGAGTCAATGCTTGCTTACACAATAGAATTCCATACAGAATGAGGCCATGGAGCATTTTACATTGCATTAGGGATTTAAATGTGTGGAGGATCATCTAATAGAAATTCTACTACATCAATTATTACCATTCCTTCAAATCCTACACGGTACAAGTTCTTGGCTCCCGTATCCCAAATGACATAAGCGGCGGATCTAGGACTGGCAGCGGACCAATCTTGGATTTCCGTCAGTTTCCCGCGACGACCGTTTCCGCCGTCCTGATCCTCCCATTGCCAATCAACTCCACGAACCACGCGGGCGCCCGGGTATAAACCCCTCACAGCAATCTTTTTACTCTTCCGTCTCGGCTCCACAAGGACTCTGCAAGTATTACAATACATGTGCTCAACACCTCATTGTTTATGACAAAAGCAGCCGGAGAAATCTGGAAAACTTGATAAGCACCTGGGACTTTCCGCTGTAGTTATCCTGGAGAACCGATGTCTTAGCGAATGTTTGTCACTATGGTAGCATATCGAGCATAGATCATAATTAGGACATTCCGCACATTTCCATCGTATGCCAAATATTGGCTGCTGCCTACATGTATCACACATCGTTCCATCGTGCTTGATCCCTGCAATCATAAATAAACTTGCTACTCATCCCATCTTCCATATTCCAAAAAAAAAGATAGGACGGACCTGTGGGAGCACTATCTAATATCCTTAGGTCAAAAGCTACTGCACAACGATAATTAGCTGCTGTCCCGTTGTCCCAAACAACCACAACTTCTTCCGGTGATTCGAAATTCCGCACTGTCCCAACATGACCTTCACCTCCGTCCTAAAAAAAATTAATGTCATTCATGAGCGCATGTTCATTTAACATCGAAGAGCTGTAGATATTTAATACCGACGAGCTAGGTATACATTACCTGCTTGCCCCATTTCCAATCTGGACCCCGGATAACCCTGGCTCCAACTCCTTCGATTGTCAATCGACTTGTCCGAGCACTAATGCTACTAGCACTTGTGGCTGTATTTCCTGCTTCCATTCCACTCAGTCAGTCTGTCACACTGAAACATCCAAATAATTAATGCAAACATTAATTTTAGATAGCAACGTGCCAGATTTAAACCGCTGTTCTGGTGACAACTTACCAGAGTAAATAGTCAATTCAAACAAACTGCAGTCAATATTAAAATCACCACAGTTCAGTCACTGTCACTGTCCTTCAACAACAGAATGCGTCATACGGGAAATAAGACGATACAACTTGGAAGTCACTTGTCATCAGAACACACACATACGCATCATCACCACATACACACACTCACTTTCACGACCAATTCAATTCGAGTAAATAATCACTCAAAATATAATTAAAAAATAAAACACATGAGCACGCTTCACAATTTCAAACCAGCTGATCCCGCAAGCTTCCGCCAAAACAATTCACTCATGTCACATATCCATACTCTCCGTCTCTCAGGGTCAATTAATCTAACTCACAGTCCAACTAGCCCAAAACTTCACAAGTTGTCATCCAGGTCAGAGGTTAATTGAAACGTAGACGAGCTGTATTATAACGGATGATGATGATGACATTTGTCAATACTTGATCTTCAAAGAGTCACTTTGCCTTTCCAACAAATCTCTCGCTTGAACAAGTCTAGAAAAATTTAACAGAATAAAGGTCAAAATGCCGGCAAGACAAATTAAATTGAAATTTTACGCTCCTACTTTTTATTACCATCATGACGATAATACAAATTTCCTACGAGACAATTCACAGACACATAGAGACCGTGGGGAGCCGGAAGAGGCAATTCAGCTGATTTAATGTGACACAGGAAACAGACTCGCTGTAAATGTCCTTGATTTTACTCGTCACACAGGTGAGAGAATAAATAAAAAAAATTCGCACACTTACAAAATCTCTAAAACCCGAAATATTATAGTTAGTTTCTTTGGCAAGGGCATTGTGGGATGTGGGTATTTGAAATTGGCTGATTTATTTCAAAGTCCCGTCAGCAGACCCAACGAGTCCTATGCTGCTCGGTAGGTGCCAATGTTGTTTCAGTCGGAGGCCTTGAAGGACGCTCAAGGACGAGTCTAAGGAACACAAATTCCGTCTAAATGCCTACCGGAAATCCTGTCATTTCATGCGATAATAATTAGCGCATCGATAACCAACTTCCTCAAGGTCAAAGGATAGATTCAAAGGTCATGGGGAAGTTGTAGTATCGTCTTGAGATGGATGAGTAAGTCTTGAACATTTGCAAAAGGGCTTGAAATTCTTTTATTAACTCCATTGGGGTTACACAGACTGAGACATGATTCTTTACAACTTACTCGTGACCCTTACAACTTGCTCTTCTAATCCTGAAAGACTTATGAAAACAACAGTGCCTTAAAGCATTTTGTGATGATGATAGTGAATATATGAAACCTTGCTTATACAATTGGCAACTTCTAAAAAAATTAAACAAGATTAAAGTAAGAGAAAGAGGTACAAAATTATAAACTGCAACGACACCTACAGAACCATCCAAAAGTGTGGACAAAAGACGTGGGTACAAATCTTCATAATTGAGACCCAAATTACAAAAGTCGTCCTCGGCATTCGGGAGATCCACACTGACAATACATAGTCTTGTCGGGGACACTTCCAATGTCGTAGTTATAGTCCCAAGTCATTTCCGTCCCAGCTCTTATTGTCTTGTAGGCGAAGAATGCAACCCATGGGAACCGGACGTCATGAGTGTCCACAAATACATTCTGAACATATACGTTTGGACTGCAACAGTGCTGTAATAATAGGATAATCGTAGCAATAAGTTAATAAATTCTTTACATTGATGTGCATTTTCAAGATCAACAGAAGGGTTCACTGCAGGAGCTGACACTTACATTCAAATATCGCCCAATGTTACCAATACTTTTGGCATCCATAATGAAACACTGCTCCCCTTTATTATAGTAGTCCCTTGTGGTCAGTCCAGACTGAACTTTTAGTTTCTTTCGGCTTGAGCTTTCGTTGATTTTTGCCGTGAACCCAGACGGCTGACGTCGGGACATGGAAACTCCATCCATAGAGTCCTCGTCGATCTCTACAACGTATCCTGTAAAAAATCATCCCATTGGATATATAAAGTATTGAGCTTCAATACTGCTAAGGCTTACACCATTTTCAATTACTTACCTCTCTTCCCATGTCTTGAATTCTTAAGATCTTCATCAAGATCCAAATCATCCTCAGGATCCTTCACAGTGGCTTCAAAACCATCTTTAAATTTTTCACAAATTTCGATAAAGTCAAGCTCCGCTAGATATTCATCACCGAAATTCTTCCCGTCCTGGTTACATTAAATTTGAAATTACATTAAATTAGTACTACTATGCACGGAAATTATTGCACTTTAACAGGATAAGTTTAATACTAACCTCATTCGCTCCTTGCTCGGTCAACAACTGACCAGCATAAACGCATATGAATGAGCCCTCAGGAATATCATGAAGTGGCCGAATAGCCCAGCCCTTGTTGCTTGTTTTGAAAACTTGCAAAATCCACTTCATCTTGTTCTGAGCCACGCGATTCAAACAAGTGGAACGACACTTGCATCTTTACACCAATGAAAGACCAACATTTAAACGAATGCCTTTGGTGTATATGCCAAACTAATATCAAATTTCCTAGAAATTTTACCTTGAATTGCATTCATAAATACCCGAAACAATGTGCTCTTTTAAAAGCCGATAATTGTAACCGATCTTGTCAATTTCGATATCATCTTTTGTCTTCCTGTAGCCTTCGTACGTGAGTCTCCAACAGGCGCATTTCCGTTTATCCTGCAAACACAAGAAAAAACAAGCGCCGACGTCTCATGTCTGCTACTTCATGTCCCGATGGCAATAAAACATTAATCCTTCACCTGGCAATCATCTGTACAATCACAGCAAACCAAAAAGTCGGGATTGAGATCAAGCGGGACTCCTACCCCACGCACTCGCTCACTTGTGTATTCAACATATTCAGGGTAATCATGATCCAAGGAATTGATCGCCTGCACAGGCTTGATTTCCTTTCCATAAGAAATGTCCTACAAAATTCCGTAATAGAATATTAAAAGTATGTTAAGTACCAGGACCGCCGGGATATAGCTCATTGCTTTTGGGAAAGCTGAACCTTACCTTAATGCTGAACAGGACCCTAGAGGCTTGAAACTCACTAAGACAGTCAACGTTCTGGTCGAACGTGTAATGGTCAATACTCAATGTGAATTTGCTTTCCAAAAGGAACTTATGGAGCTCGTTGAAGTCCCTCAGTCTTTTTCCACATGGAGATCTGTAAAAAATTTGCCTTCGTGGTGTCTTGGCAACTTCCCTGCGGAAAAAAATGAAGCGCATACCAATCATTGAAAATTAACTCCTAAAAGGTCAGCTACACTGTTAAATTTTAGAACGTATGGGTACCTTCCCCATCCCAAGAACAACGGAATGGCCAAGGGATTCACGCGCTTGAAATCCGCATTATTTTCGTCATATGGAATAATACAGTCAGGTCCGCATCTATGAGACTTGAAGTCACGCGGTTGGGCCACACCAGCCGGCAGTGCGATTTTCTAAGGTAAACCAAGAGCTCATAGTTAAATGAACTAAACGTGGGACAACATTTCATTAACAAATCTTACGGCCATTTTCCCTTCGAATTCCAAGAAACTGCTATTCGGAATCCCTGTGGGCCGAGCGACATTCCTGGACATGGCAACGAGACTCGAGTCATCGGAACTACTCCTCTGTGCCGCAGCATTGTTTCCACCCGCAGTGGACTTTCTAGCTACAGGCTTCGGTAGTTTTTCTAATCCAGAATTACAACACGAATTAATGGGTACAGATCGCATTGATATTTAGATTAAAACTTGAAGCGTTCCACCAAAATTTTGTATTGGTTACTCACTCTGGAAAACCTCTTCGTTGCCATAAAGGTATTCGATCGTGACACTATTCTGTAAATTTAAATAGCATTCATTTCAAATTGTTTCCTTGGAAACCAAAAAAAAACTGGACAGACCTCTCGATTGTTCCTTGGCAAACTTCTGGAGGGATGCACAGGTCCTGTCTTATCAACCCTGGCAGCGTTTCGCTTCTCGCTCTCATAAAGAGGCGACAATCGAGTCGATCCACGGTAGATCCATTCGAACCGATTGTCAGCCTGGAAATGCATTTTAGCCAGGGAGCAATCAACTTCTACGACTCTGGAGAGCCACCACTGGCCTGCAAAACATGAAAAGAATACATGGAGTGAAGAGTCATGAGAGATAGTTACTGGAAAAAACTTGTGCGTTTTCATAACAGCTCACCACTCCATTCTGTGGACAGTACAGCCCCCTTGGATAATCGTACCATAGGCCTCTCTGGATACTTTTGAATGTACTGCTTGATGAATTCCTGTGAGTCTGGATGAACGTCCACCCAGACTGGATTAGAGCTCTCACATACAAGCAACACCTCATTGGTGTCTACGTACTGTGCGTAGCCATCGTCAAAGAACACGAGATAACTAAATTTAAAACAATAATAGACTTACATACTTGATAATATTAAAAAGCAATACGAGCTTCTGAGTACAATACTAACCGGTATCTGTTTGTGTTCTTGGGAGGTTCAGCAACAATGCCAGCATAGTACATAGACTCCTGTGCTGCTACACCTTCATCTGCAGCACAGTCATCTTTGAAAAGTCCAATGACTCGAGTTCCCACGGGAAGAACGAAGGGACAAGGTATATTGTATGCGAGTTGTTTGGAAGTTAAATCTTTGTAAGTGTAAGCCGACTCATACTCTCCTCCTTTACCTCTCTTCTTCACTTCGAATCGTACTTTGAAAACGTTCTGTTCATAGAAGGCATACAGATGAACTGAATATCGTCTGTACAAGTTCTTTGTATTCAAACACTTACTTTATTGGAGGGTCCCTTGATAACCTCATCCACTTCTCCCAATGTCCAGCCAAACAATGAAGTCTTTTTCATGGCGTAGACCTTGTCATCCTTTCGAGGCATGACCCTTGGAATATTAGGCGGAGTGTCGAAGAGCTTACTCTTTGGTCCGCAAGCAATGCGGAGTTCTTGAACCTATTCATCAAAATAGTTAGGTCAGTACGACGAGTATGATGAGAGTGAGGTAATCAAGCACATTGAAAAAAACTTGAAGCACATAGACGTATGTGTGCAAAATTTAGGATACTCACCTCTACGGCTTCCTCCTTCTTATCCTCTTTTTTACCTTTACATCATAGATTTACAATTAAAAAATCACAGATCTATAATTAAGAACTTCATAAAGAAAGCTGTGCAGTATATGGTAACTTACTGCTATCGACGCTGCGACTCGTACCATCAGATCTGCGTTGATATGACGACGCGGTAGATTTAGTAGCGACCGCTTTAGTTGGAGTCGTTATGACCTCTGCAGTTGTTTCTCCTCCATCTTGGTCATTTTCAAAACGGACGTTCCCATACTGATCGATATCGATGGCCTTGAGCTTCATTATCTATTTCCCCATTCGATATTTTAAACATTTAACCATAATGAGTCTCAAAATATACAATCAGTGAAAGCAAAAATAAATACCCCGAAATGATGTGGACGTGTTTGGTAGTATTGTTCCCTCGCCTTATCAACATCCGTTTCAATCATACGAAGTACATTACTAAGCTCCTCATATTCGGACACTAAATGATTAAAAAATTGCAAACTTTGGATACAAGTCTCAGATTCAGAATTGCTTCCCAGAACATATTAACAGATCAACTCACTCAATTTATCCGTGCTGACAGCCAAGCTACTCTTACACAGATTAGCCTGAGACTGTAAATTTGTACTGACAATCATGTCATTTACTAAACCTGCGATTTCTTTTTCCGACATTCTCACCCTAACTGTCTCATCTTCCGCATCTGCAAACAAATAACATAATTTGAACCATTGGTATGTTTTCAACATCAGCATGAAAATGAAATCTAACCAGAGTCCTCTTCCAGTTCCACAGTCCCAGCTCCATTAGATGTAGGAATGCCAACAATAGGCAAGTTGTTCTTGATCCGTCTCACACACTCCTGCATACAAACACAGTTGAATATAATTTACACTTTTGAATACCTCCCACTAGCAATAAATCCAAACTCACCTCACGATACTCATCAGCCGTGTCCGAGCATTTCCCACAAATGTAATGAACTTTGTTTAATCCAAAGAAGTGCAATTTGAAGTAAACAATTGCGCTAGATCCTGCTCGGACTAAGTTCCCATCACTTTGATCACACATTGCATTTGCACACACCCGATCCCCCATCGGACTCTCTTTCTTTATCAAGCTTTCATCCAAGACAAAGGTTGCGTCTTCTTTATCCGTTTCCAATCCGGCACCTGCCCGTACATCAGCATCTCCTTCTCTCTCCATCCCATTCCTGTCTTCCTGCTCCAAAGATTCGTCCATCGAGCCTTCTTCATCTGTCAATGAGCCCATCTTTACTATGACCTGCAAAATCCAAATTTTCAGCTTCCTTCACAAAACCCAAATTTTCAACTTCATTTACAAAACCCAAATTGTCAGCTTCATATACAAAACCAAAATTGTCAGCTTCATCTACAAAACCCAAATTTTCAGCTTCATCTACAAAACCCAAATTTTCATCTCCATCTACAAAACCCAAACTTCTGGGTTGTCATATTTACAACTTGTGAGTCTTTGTTGACTTACGGATGAATTAAGCAATTTGAGACACTTATTAGCTTCACCTCAATGCCGGCCTCGTCAGAGGTATCGATTCAAATTGCAAAGTTCTGGGATCACTACCCGCTCGATCCTTTCGGCCTGTATTGTAATTTAGTTTGTTATTTTTTGTAAGTATTAAATTATCGTCATAGAATAATTGTTTAACTTCTAACAGTAACAACAGCTACTTCAATTAAACAATTTTCTCATCAAGCGTTTACGAACGAGAGAGACTTCGTGCCATTTCGAGCCACAAGCTTGATTCCCGCAACAATTTTGGTTTTGAATTAAGTCGCTAGATGTACGAAGTACAAACATGCAAGACGTGCCCGAGCCTGAGACTTGAATGTCGAAGTGAAAGGCATCAGATCGCATGAGACAGCTGATTTTGTCAACAGAAGAAGGAAAACATATATGTTCTCTGCAGCAGATTATTATTGTGAAATTAGTGAAAAAATTGACTAAAGAAAATTACGTTACATCCCTGTGGACTAATTAAACAAGTAGCAGGTATGTGGCCAAATAATATTCCACCATTTACTTCTCATGTCATCCGGATTTTGTCATACTTGTACTAAACTTAAAAATGGCGTAATTGCCTTTGGTAATGTTTGCCATGTTGAAGTGAAGTGCCATGGAGCTATTTTTTTCAGCTCGAAATGCATGATTCCAGGCAATTCAAGTCCAATATTCTTACAACGTTGTAGTTTCAGTAAATCTTAAGTGACTGCTCACGTATTATGTCACTTTGTGTGCGTTTCATATGAGTGGAACAATTATGATGCAATTGTTTTTTGAAGGAGTGATTGTGGATGAGTCATCGCGTTTATTAAATTGTGGGGTGATACCCCTGGACTGAAGGGCTGTAGCCTGTAGCATATTTAACTTTTACAATGAGAGGCTAACTACCGCTGCCTTGAAACAGGTTGTTGGCAACTCATTCAATTTATTGTGTTGTCATGAGGCCTGAATTCTTGCCGTGCCGTATTGTTCCACTTTAAAGCATAGTTTTTTCACAGCTCACAATACAAGTTTGTGATGAGGAATTAAAAGATGATTTTCTTGGAGAAATCTGTCGAGGATTTTGTCATATTTACTCGGAGGATTTCATCCTGTGAGAATGAGACTGCATGTTTTAGAATGTAACTACTTACTTTAGAATGACTTACTTGGACTAAGCGTATCTAATCGACTCCCTTCATTATTTACTTCCTTGGTTTGGACAGCAGCATCATATATTGTAGGTCACTATCAAACGTCCCCGTCAGATGTTTGCTTGTTTGTCATATTACCAGAAAATTTCATGGAAACGCGGAGGCAGTCGTCGGGTATTGCAATCTAGAACTGTCACAGTTATTATTGCTCATCGATTATCAGTGCTCTAATCGGGATAATTGAGGCGGCTGAGAGCGAATGTAAATATGATTAGTCACGTAATGACATGCAAAAATAGTAGACAACGTGGATAGGACGGCTAGGAGCGTATGACTCATCGGTCGTTGTCGTTGTGAAGTCGTCGCTTTTGACCCTTCGCTTTCCCTTTCTCTATATTTTTCACGAACATTCTGGCACGCAACCAAAGGGAAGGAATATATTGTGGAAAACATGAGTGGACTTTATTGCGAAGTATATTTTGCGTTTGGCTGCAATATTGCAATTTTTTATGCATGCAGGAAAAGCAACTGGTTTGGTGGATGACTCATCGTAGTAGATTCAGGGTTAGATGAAGCAGTATAGCCAGTTAGCCAGTTTTCAAGCGTATAGCATCATGATAAAGCATTGAATTTGACTGCCGCAACGCTTGGGAATCAGGTGATTTTGCTGTAATAACAAAAACTTACAGTGCTTTTCCTTAGGGACTCTGAGGGGCTTACGAGGTGGATGGAAGCTATATATATAGTTGTTATGTGTAGAAACGTTTCAAGGTGGGTTTTCTTGCTCAGATAAACGTTATCCCCAGCATCATAACAAATAACAAGACTTACGAGTCTTGATAGGGCAACGTGTGTTCAAAGTTACTAGTAAGCATGACGAGACATTTTCGAGCTTTTTAAGCACTGTGAGAAGGTCAGCTTTGTGTCAGTTGTGTTTGGTCTGTTGAGGAGAGCTGTGTAAGAGTCTTGAGGAAGAAATACTTATAATTATATTCAGAAGTGTGTGAACATCCTTAGGAAATTTTGAAATATTTCTGCAAGTGTTTTGTGCAAAGTGTTGCACAGCTATAGAAAATTTATTGAATAATAATGGATTTTGGTCCTTGGGGCGACGGTACAATCAGAATGGATCAGAATCAGCAGCAATCCACGGAAGGAGGAAGCCATCCAGAGGTTCCAGAAGGGGGGAACTTTGCTCACAATTTTGAGCATGTTGGACTCGAGTGTGATGCTTGCAACGGGGCTGTTCGTGGATTCCGTTACAAATGCTTGCAGTGTCCGGATTATGACCTCTGTGCTCAGTGTGAGCGTCGTGGTCTTCACGCTGGTCACATCATGATGAGAATTGCATTTCCTGAGCAGGCACCGGAAGCTATAAGGGTGAGTACACTGTGAGAGTTTTTTCTGTAACTGTGTCAGGGATTTTTATTGTTGTTTTAGAAGTGCGCTAATGTAGTTGTAGTTGTGCATCATTGTTATTCTACTGCAGAGATTTAATTGAATTTTTTCCCTGTTTTTTATTGCAGAAGTACATGGGAGGTGAGCATCGTCCAAGGGGACATTTCCCTCTGCATCCATTCGCATTCCACGGTCGTCACCATGGCAGAGGAAAGCGACATGAGAAGCGCTGCGGCAAGGACAGTTCTTCGGATGAGGAAGAAGCTCCTGCTGCTGCTCCCGCTGCTGCTGCTGCTGCTGCTGGTAGTGCGCCAAATGAAGCCAACAGCAACTGTCCCTATGTCATGAGTAAGAAGGAATTGAAAAGACTGTCAAAGTGTATGAAGAAAGCATCCCACCACTCCCGGCGTGCCGAGGGCCGTGGACGTGGTCGTGAGGAGGGCGATGCCAATCGTCCTCAGTACGATTACACACCGGTCATCGCTCAGATTCAAGAGTACCTCAATGCTTTCGGTAAGTTTAGCCAGCAAGAAATAATATTAACGTCTTGGGATATATTTGACGCTTGGGCTTATGTTCATTTTTCTGCGACTGATGTGGTTTTTTCTGATTACAGGAATCCCGATTGATGTTGTGACTCTGTATGATGAGTGGGGAAATGCTACTGCTGCTGGGCGCACTGACATTCCTGGAGCTGCTCCGGGTGCTGACAACAATGGGAGAGCCCCTGAGGCCAATCAAGGTCAAACATCAGCTGGAACAAACATTCCAATCAATGTGGAGGGACAGCAGAATGTTAGTGGACAGCCATCTGGGGATACCGGGATTGCAAACCAGTTCCAAGGGCTCCACATCAACCCTAATGAAATCGGCTTCAGCTCATTTGGCGGACTAACACGGATTGAGAATGTGAGTGTCCCTCAAGATCCAAGTAATGCTGGTGCTGTAAATAGCAAGCCAATGGCAGCTACTGCGATTGATATGGAAGGGGACTGGACAATGCTCGATGATGAAAAAGTAAATCGTTGTTGTGTTTCGAGCTTGTAGCTTAATGCTTAGCTTTGTCTTTGTTTCACTCAAATGTCATTCATTAGTTTTTTGCTAATTATTTTCAATATTGTTATCTTTGCAGATTGCTGAGACGACTCGAAGTGTGAACACTGAAGCTGTGAACAATGGCAATGGCGAGCAGGCATCCGCCCCGCAATTGGTTGACATTTCTTCCGCCAACGGTACTCCTGCTGCATCGATTGGAGCTATTCCGCTTCCTCCGCCACCCACAATCACTGGTGCTCCTGCTGCCGTTGAGCCTCCAAGGCCCAACACTGCTCCCTCTGCTCCATTGTATCCTCAAATTCCTATTCCTTTCTCTCAAGTGATGACCGGCGTGGCCAATACTGTGACATCTGCACTGAAGAATATTCCCATTACTGTCCCGAGACCAGCAACCGCTCCTGCTCCCGCTCCACCAGCCACACAGCTGGATCCTCGAATGACCATGACTTTGAATCAACTTCTTAGCATGGGATTCTCTAATCACGATGGATGGCTTGCGCGTCTGGTAGCCTCCAAACAGGGAGACTTGGATGCTGTTCTCAACGCTTTGTTCCCGGGGGAGACTCGTTAGACCCTGACTGTCACCTTTAGGTGCCGCTCGATACGCCGCTGTCGATGGATCAATTAATTGATTATTCAATCATCAATGTTCTCTGTGAAATGGTACCGAATCGACTCGATGTGTTAGGTTGCACTATGATATAGAATCAGGACTTCTTATGTTAGTGGGATTCAGAGCTATTTGACTAGAGTGAATTAAAATCTCTGATGATGCTTTTTCCAGTACGTAGATTACCATAGACGTAATTTTATTATCTTTCGAATGTAGCCATGGAGATGCCGTGGTAGAAGTTTTAGAGCTATGATTACATGGATGTTCCTTATACGTATTGTAATATTTTAGGTGTTGCACAGTCCACTACTGCGTCTGTCATTTTTTTTAGATGTTTGTCACCAAACCTTTGTATGTTTTGCTCTCAATTTTCTGAAACATGCTGTCGTACGACAGAATTGTATGTCATTCAGCTTATTTTCAAAGTGTTTTATGAGGAGGAAGAATAGATTACTCTGTAGCCGGAATGGGATGGACTTTTGGGCTCAACGTTTCGCAGTATAGTTGCTGTTTCTTGATACAATTACACGGGGAGAAGGATTAAAGAATGTGAATTTCCAACAACTTTGGACGTAAAAAATAAATAAATGCTTCTGAAAATCATCTTCAGTTTTACATTTCTTTTGTGATCAGCTGCGAGCCTAAGAATCCGGCAGATTGTGTGCATTAAAAATACTACTACCAACTATCATCCTATGCACAGCCTAGTCGCACTCATTTTTCAGGCATCCCCCAAAATTATTGGCGAAAATTTGTGCCTGAGATCAACAAATGGCTGAAGTTCATGCGGTCAACGTTATGGTGTATTCGTTTGTCCAACACAAACTCGTATTTAACGCCAAGCTTAGCTGAGTTACTCAGAAGAGTTCTTCAATTTAATTGTTCTGTCTCCTGTGGCGTAATATGCCTCCATCAACCAAACGCAAATATGTGTATAAGACTCTCATTTCAGGGGAAGGTCTAAAGAAAAAGTAAGATAATGAGGTTTTTTAACGACTCAATGAATTACAATAATACACGAAACCGGCGAATAAAAGAGACCGAGCTCACGCGATTACTGTCAGTCTTATTGTTGGCACTATAGTCAAAGTTAACACATCTTCTGGGAATAACTTATGAGGCGCGACGCTTGTTTAATTTAGGGCATCCTTGAGAGGGTTATTGCGTGGATCTAATAATTGAAATTCACATTTGCTTTAACCTCAACAAACCAAGCCCATTGTTTTCTTTGAAATTCTGTCATTGTCTATTAGGATTTCGTTGAGACTGCGTTGGGATCTCGGTGAAGGGTTAGCAGCGCAATGGTGTCGATTGCAGCCGTCAGCTCGTTTGTAGAATATTCAATTGAAGTGCAACAAAAGGGCATCATAGATCTCTAGGATGGGTGTACAATTATTGCGTGCTTGGTTGGTGTCATTCATGGAGCTACTGCTGACTATTGTTGCCCTTCTTTTCTTTCTAACGGTGCTGCTGCCAACAATTATAGTCTTATTTGTACCTATTTACACGTGTAGAGTGGTTTTAATTTTTGTTACCAAGCTATGGAGGAAAGAAGTGTGGAAGATCTTGGGAGGTGATTGCCTTTGTTTGAATTTAATTAAATTAATTGGCTGAGTAAAGCTAGTTTCAACTTTTGCGGTTTTAACATTTAATGTACCAGGAAAAAATCCCGTCCTTGCGATGGACGACATCCACGGGCGCCCTCTCAGCACCATTGTCGGAATGGGTGTATTCGATGGAGAATTTAACCTGAAAGTCGCCCGTGATTATGTGATAAATGTTGTGGACGCTAAAGATCCTGGAAGTGGCCAGTTGGCACATCCTACATTGCGCCATTATTACGAGGAGTGGATGGGTTTCTTTTGGTGGAAACCGGAAAAAGACTTCAATATGGACGACCATATAACCGTTTGGGACAGCCAGGACTCGTCCCCCATTACGGAGGATGACTTCATTGGGATTGTGGCGGATTTAGAGCAACGTCCCTACATCAAAGGAAAGAGTCCCTGGGAGGTGGTGCTCATTCCGAACTGTTCCTTCCACAGTGTTCGGGACCCAGAGCGCCTCAAGTTTATCTACATTTTCCGTTTCCATCATGGCCTCGCCGATGGTGTCTCCGTACTTCAAGTTTTCATGCAGTATGTCTTTGATAGTCCAACGGGGAAGCTCGTCACTTCTACCGTGACGCAGGAGAACAAATATCAAAAATTAGTCCATCAACTTGCTGGTGTTCTCCAGTTGCCCTACCAGTTCATCAAGCAGGGATTTACTGCGACGGATGTGAATGAGTGGCATTTGCCAGCGGATAAATTGTCCAGGAGGATTTATAAGGCCTGGAGTCCTAGGATTAACATTGATTTGATTAAGGAGATTAAGCAGAGGAATCGAGTGGGCTTTACTGCGACGTTGATTGCCGTCATTGCAGGGGCACTCAGGAAAATTATGATCAAGTATGATGTTGTGGTGCCGAATAAAATTCACGCTATCCTCCCCTTGCCCTGGCCTAACCATCCGCATAAATTTTGCAATCACTGGTAAGTGGAGCAGTTCAGACCGTACCAAATAGTGTGGTACCCACTAGCGGTTACCAAGTAGTGTAGTACCCAACAGCAGTTACCAAGTAGTGTAGTACCGAGTGGCAGTAGTATCCAGCAGTGTAGCGCCAAATGGTGATACCCAGTAGTGTAGTACCAAGTAGCAATACCAAAATCAACTTTGAATTTAAATTTAATCATCACAGGAGCTACGGCTTCATTGCCTTACCAGTTGGCACGGCTGAAAGGAGTGAAAGACTTCGCAAGTGCCATAAATACGTGGAGAATCTGAAGAAGTCTCCCAGTCCTTATGTCAATTTTGCCATACTCAACTTTTTCAATCTACTTCCCACATGGATAATGAAGCCATTTATGATGACCACCAAGTTCCCCACAATGATTCTGTCCAATTTCCCTGGTCCGCCGATGGAGAGCCAAGGTGTCGGTGGATTTCCCCTCGTAGATGCCATGTTCACAGGTGGACCACTTCCAGGGAATATAGGTATGTAGCAAAACCAATTAAAATCTCATGTTCAGCTCTCCTGATTATTCCTCTTGTTTTTAATTGCTCATTTTCATCACATGTAATATATGCGTCATGAATTATCCCTTGTTGTCGTGTGAATTCCCACCTTAATCACACTATCATCACACCGTCCTTTAATCTCTGTGACTTTTTCACAGGCATCAGCGTCACCATTTTGAGCTACAGTGGAGCACTGCGGATCGTCACTGGGGTCGATTCATCAGTTTTTCCCACACAGCAAATGACAGACGAACTCATTCAGTCCTTTCAACAGGAATTACACCAACTTGGAGCGGAAGACATTGTGTGAACAAATGCTAGACAGTCATTCAGTCTTGGGACTTTGGCTCAACCAAGGACTCCATGTCCGTCCTATGTGTAGTGGTCAATGTCATAATGTGTCTGATTTTTCAACTGTGTGTCGTCACCTTTGTACATATGCTTTCCTTAAGTAAATTCACTCAGCTCCCTCACGTCATTTACAGCTTCACAATTCCATTTCGCTCTTAGTTGCTCATGTAGTACATGTATATGTGTCTACTACTAAAATACTTTCTAGATTCGTCATCATCATCATCCTTTTTTTCCACCTTGTTGTCAAGAAAAGTTAGCTACAACTTTAGTAGGTTTCATACCAATAAATTTGCAAGGACTACAGCCTCTATATGCAACTCAACTCACTACGGAAATGAACATATAAGCATGGCAAATGAAGTGTAATTATGCACAATTGAAACAACACTTTTGAGACCTTCAAGGGCAAGGCCTTTTTCCAAATAAGAGCTCTGTCTGCCTGAGAGAAGGTGCTGCTGCCAAGGTCAGGAAGGTTGAGAAGGTTGTTGGAATGTTGGAGAGGAAGACGAAGAACAACTCTTGTCCAGTTTGTCTTCGTTGTGTTGTCTGCCGTCTGCAATATCGGAGGCTAAATTCTGAGCGTCCTGAATCCGTCCCAAAAAATCCATAAAGATCCCCTCCTGCCTTCTGCTTGTGCGAGGGAGAAATATATTGAGGTGACTGTAGGTTTGAGAAGAGCCACTGAAACGCATACATTGCGTGCGTGTGTGCGTAGCGTATCGTCTAAGTGCTAGAAAGAGCTCTTTCTTAGTATAAGTTGCTCTAGAATTCTATAAACGGAATCATTCCTCTGGTGAATTGAGGCTAAAAGAATATCTCACTTGCCCGTGGGATTATGTACGAACTAGTGACTAGAGTGTTGATGGGAAGAGTCAATTTAATACGTAAGAGACTGAATTTTTCAAGTCACGTGTAACTTTTAACTGGATCTTAATAACACTGCCGTAAGTAATTATTTTGTAATGATTCCCTTGTATTGATTTACCTGAACAGGTGACTGTGTATTGATCTCTTTGCTATATAGTGTAACTATTTGGAATGAGATCAAGATTGCCCTTGAACTTGATTGTTTATTTAAATGATAACAGTCTTGGTTTGAAGTTATGAATGAAATTTTTTTGGCCAACTTACACTTAATGTGTGTTTAGTTTTGTGTAGGAATTCGGTGTAGATGGGAAGCACGTGGAAGTTGGCATCTTAATGAGCTGTTAACTTGGCCGCCGCCGTTTGATCTCTCGAGTTTAGAATCTTTAGGCCGGGAAGCTTCTGTAAAGGTCTAACATGTACATGATTTAAATTTGAGTGGATGGATTGGTAAGAAATGTGGAGCTTTAGGTGTTTATTAGTATTTTATTCCGTAAGTTTGTGAGGTTGAGTTGTTCATCTTCTTTAGTCGTGCTTGTTGTGGGAGTTTGATAGGACGGACGGTTTGGCTGCAGCTGCAAGTGTCGTGTTTACTGGATACGGAGGTCAAAGAGCAATACTATAAGACCTCTAGGGTCTTGTGCTGTATGATGATTAGCTGATGAAATTGTAGCAATCGGGAAAGTTCAGTGTTGAGAGAAGTGATAGGGCGCAGACATTTATAGCGTGATCATTAGATACCCGACAGTATTCATAGATTTAAGGTATCAAGAAATGAGAAATGAATCCCGCAGAGAGTTAGAAATCTTAGGAAAGTACATGATTTCTTGTGCACATGGCCTGAAAGTTTTTTTATGGTAGTTCCCATGTCGCTTGTATGTTTCTGAGGAAATAGAACTGAATTAATAAATGTTCACAGTGATAAAAAACTTTTTCGAAGGTGAGGGTAGATGTGTATAATGTTACATTTGATTTGGACAGGAGACACAATTTATAGAAGAAACAAATAGATACTAATGAAATGAACTTGTATATGTGTAACTAGATTATGTAGTAAAAAAACGTTTGTCTTTTTTCCGATTGCAGGTTAGTTGCCGGGGCATCTTGTTCTATAACCTTGAAGACTCTCAGTGAACAATATACATGTTCAGTGGATTGATACTTCAGTTGTAATTAATTGTTCGCTTGTGGATGAACCACCATCAGTATGGCCCAATCTGATAAGGAGAATGCAAAGTCAGAAGATAAAACATCCAATGGATGTGGGGACGTGGAAACGGAAGACAAGGTTCGTGGAAATATTTAAAGTTTAAGTAAAAAAATATCTATAATTTGTCGAGATATTAACTGGAGGATTTTCAAAAAATTGCAGGTCTTCAATCCTCCATCTGATATTGCCGAAGATGCGTATGTCAAATCTATGGATGAATACCGAGCAAAGCACAAACTGTCCATAGAGAAACCCGAAGTATTTTGGAAGGAGATTGCTGATCAGTTTTATTTCAAGGAGCCCCAGCCGGAAGGTGTTCCTTTTTTTGGCTTTAATTTTGATGTATCCAAAGGCCCCATAACCACCCAATGGTTGAAAGGGGCTAAAACGAATATCTGCTACAATGTTTTGGATAGAAATATCGACACTCATGGAATGGGAGATAAAATAGCGTATTACTGGTCAGTTGTCAGCTTACTTCTGCTCACAAATCCATCAAGGTCGGGTGATCTAATTGTGAATTCAATAACGGTGCAGGGAAGGAAATGACCCAGAAGATCAATCTACTTATACGTATGAAGAACTAAGAAAAGAAGTTTGTAAATTCGCCAACGTTTTGAAGTCATTGGGTGTGAAGAAAGGCGACCGAGTAGCCATTTACATGCCAATGATCGTTGAATTGGCTGTGGCCATACTTGCTTGTGCGCGAATTGGTGCTATACATTCCGTAGTTGTAAGTCCAAACCAATTCAGCTTTTAACAGCCGCCATAACTTATAAACTTAACACGCTTTATGCTGACGACTTTCTTTTTAATAACTTGAAAACAACTTCTGGATCATTTTAGTTTGGAGGCTACTCTGCCGAATCTCTTGCTGACCGAATTCTTGACGGCAAAGCTAGCGTTCTCGTCACAGCTGATGGGGCATGGAGAGGCGATAAAATCATACATTTAAAGGAGATAAGCGACAGTGTTAGTGACAAAAAAAAGTTTATTCTGGAGTCGTTAGCGATTTTTGACTAATGGAAGGAATAACTTTCAGGCTTTGGAAAAGTGTAAAGAAAAGAAGCATGAATTGGAACATTGCATCGTCGTACGACATTTACCACGTCTTTCTCAAGCTAAAAAGGACAAAGTTGGCTCCCCAAAGAAGCGGAATAACTATGACTACAAGGTAAGCATCTCTAAAGAATCACTGTAGCTATTGATGACAACAGTATTTGTCATTGCAACATGATTATTACAATTTTGCGTTTATTTTAGCCATCATTCGAAGCTCCCAGGGACAAGTACTACGATGAATTGATTGAAAAGGAAAAGGATACTTGCACACCAGAATGGGTGGACTCAGAAGATCCATTGTTCATGCTGTACACCAGGTAGGTAGATTGTTAACAAAAGTATTTTTTCGAATCTTTAATTTGTTGTATTATTGTTTAATTCGTGAATTAAAGTGGCTCGACGGGAAAGCCTAAAGGTGTGTTGCATACAACGACTGGATACATGTTGTATGCTGCTACAACTTTCAAGTACGTATTCAACATCAAACAGGGAGACATTTACTGGTGTACTGCTGATATCGGATGGATCACGGGCCATACTTACGTCGTGTACGGTCCGCTGGCTAATGGAGCCACCTCTGTAATGGTGAGTTGACTTAATTAAATATTCATGCTATTAAGCCAGCGTCTGTCTGCCATTTGCATTTTTTCCTTGTCATGTCATTTGCAGTTCGAAGGCACTCCATTTTATCCTGATAATTCCCGAATGTGGGCTGTGATCGAAAAATACAAAGTGAAACAGTTTTATACGGCACCAACAGCTATTCGGGCCCT